>ML822123.1:120751-135806 GCA_009831015.1 Picea engelmannii | reverse complement strand
TGGGGGAGACGATGGCAGGATGTACAAGTTAGAGTTTCTAGTGTGTGGAGCGAGAGTTCAGGGTTATAGTTTTAGGAGTAAGTTGAGGATTCGAGGCAATGGGATAAGGTCATTGATGGAGGTAAAAAAGCTAGAGGCCTAAGAGTCTAATTCGAGAAAATGATGTGTCGGTAATGACAACGAAATAGTTGGCCAAGCCGAAATCGTTCAAAGAAGCAGTGTTAGGGGGGTCCAATCTGACGTCTAAGGACGTCTCGAGGGAAATAAGGGACAGTGGTACTCCTACCATGGAACATCCTGCCTTGAAGATTGGGTCATATCCCAAATAGGAAAAAAGGTTAAAGAATGGTTGTTTGGTAAAGATGGCAGAGAACCCACAATACGAAGCCACATCACCCAAAATTGGAGAATATATCCAATATATGAAGGATCATGCACTTATTGGAAATTTCATGGGTATCTGGCCCTCAGAGAAGGATCTCATGCTATGGGTACTATCGATATGGAAAGTCAAAGGCAACATGGACGTCAAACTGGGATCAAAAGACTTTTTCACGGTAATTTTCACGTCCTTTGTAGATAGGAACAAAATTTTTGATGAAGGACCATATTTTTTTAATTCTGCAGGGTTACACCTAAGGTATTGGACCGAACGTTTTTCCCCTGAAAAAGAGGACTTCACTTCAGTGTCAAACATTTTCCCCTGAAAAAGAGGACTTCACTTCTGTGTCAATCTGTCTTAGATTATACTCGTTACCCCAGGAATTTTGGCACCCTGAAACCTTGGAAGGAATAAGGAATACTCTAGGATCCTTCGTGAAACTGTCGGAAATAACTAAGGAAACTAAATACACGTGTTATGCCAGGATATGTGTCTACATAAATGTGGTCGGGGCCTTGCCAGAATCCATAGTGATATCCTTTCAGGATGAGGATTGGACCCAAACAATAGACTACGAACACATTTCGTTCAAATGTTGGAAGTGCAATGAACATGTTCATCTATTTAGAGAAAGAGGTAAAGGATGGTGAGGGATTCATCAACATCCCCAACAAAAGAAAGGTAGGGAAAAAAGGAACTAAGCAACTAGGAGAAACCTCTAAGAAGGATTACAATAGTTTTCAGGCGTTAGCCAAGGAGGAACAACAAACATAAAAGGTGAAAGAAACAGATCCAATCCCAGAAGACCCAACTCAAGGGTCAGAGCCAGGAGCAGGGAAACACGAGAAGATACAAAATCATCGTCGAATAGAGCAAAGCAATATTATCACCCGCATCACGAAAGGGGAAATTATAATGAAGGAATCATAAGAGATCGAGGGATCATAGGAAGAAGCAGAGGAGGAGCATGAAGGTCAGAATATGGATATGGAAGATACAAAGGTGGACATCAAAGCTCTCATGGAAGTTCATGGGGAACATGAAATAAATAAGATGCAAGTTGGTCAACTTCGGAAACTTCATTGAGAATTAAAGAAAGGGAAAGAAAAAAACAGTAGTCAGGAGAATCCAACAACATCCACAGGTAACCTGGGCATCAAGATCAATCCTCTCAAAAACCAAAAAAAATCCAGCGGGGAGGAAAAAAGAAGAGGATGCAAACCACACAAGAAAGTTATGGAAGAAATAGGGTCCATGTTGATAGACTCCGTCCGAGTCATGGGCATTTCGAATAAGTACTTCTCCTCTCAACCTAAATCTTAATGATGAAGGTACTTTCATGGAAGATGTGAGGCTTAAATGGAACATCAAAACACAAAATTCCAAAGAAAAAGTTAACCCAAGAAAAGTAGATTTCATAATTTTGCAAGAAACTAAATGCGATAGGGACTCAATGAACAAGATAGCCAAAAAAGTGTGGAAAAACAGTAAAATGGAATGTATTGAAGTGGAAGGGGCCTCAAGAGGGTTGGAGATCCTCTAGAATCCGGACTACTTCAAGGTTGAGAGAGTGCTCCAGCGTCCTAGAATCATGTCAATTCACTTTCATAACCTAAGTTCGGGAGATCAAGGTTATATCTCAAATGATTATGGCCCCCCAAACCAAGAAGCGAAAAGAGACTTCCTAGATTCTTTTGATCAGCTGGGTATTCAATTGCAAGACCAACAATGGTTTATGGGGGGAGATTTCAATCTCATCAAGTCATTGGAAGAAAAGAAAGGAGGGGTAAGGAAATTGGACACAGAGAGTAAATTGTTCAAGGAAAGTATAGATAAGTTAAAACTGGTGGATCTCCCAACCCAAGGAGATAAATTGTAATACCCTTGTTTCCCCCAGTTCGTAAATATAACTATAACTGGCCACGAGACTATGACAGACTAGATATGTGTGAATGTTGGATTTGATGACCTTTTTATTATAAAAGGTCATTATATGTATTTTCTATTATTAATAGAAAATGGATAAGTGTTGCATAACTGCTGAAAGGGGGGTTTTCCAAGATAAACCATGGATTCTATGAGAGAGATGGTGAGGGGAACCAAAAATTATTGAGATGACCCCCCACCAAACCAATGCCATTCTAGATTTAATGACTCAGTCCCAAAACAATCTTCTGACCCAGAAATGAATTACCAGTCAGATTGGTAGTTGGAAGATTCCTCCTCAAGATTTAATGAGGAGATGGGGCAGAGTACCCATTTGCAAGACTTCCAGACCTGACCATGAGTTGGGTATTAAGACCCACGCAACTTCGCCGAGGAAGGAAAGAAAAGATTTAATTCATGGGAGATGAAAATCTACGCGAGAGAGAACATAGTCGAAAGACTGATCTCGAGAAGAGAAAAGAGCATGTGCAACTCTCTGGTTTGAGCAAGAACTGAGAAATAAGCTCGTTCTAGGCATAAGAAGTTGTTGGCATGGTTTCCATTCCAAGATAATAAATGGGGCTGACGAGTGACTGTGGAGGTACTCGTGCAAACCTCCTTGCTTGGTATAGAGAAAACTCGTTGCCAAGATCTCGTGGGAGGAGGAGAGTAACCTATGCCCCTTACTTTCGCTAAGAAAGAATAAAGAGTCTCTCTTAGATAATCATAGTCTAGCTTGGGGGTGGCCATCAATAAATCCGTTGAAGAGTGGTTGTGCCTATGGTTGGGTGGAAAAAAACACCCCTTTCAACAGTCGCTTCACGATTCTCGTTTTCTGATAAGTATTTTCATACTCTGTGTATTGAAATGGAAATGATGTTTGAATATATTTATATGTCTATGACTGAGTTCTGTATGGAATGATTAAGGTAGAAATATGTATTGTCTCTCTGTGAACCCATTCTTTTGAATGGTCGTTTGGTTTCCTCGGCTTAGAAGCTAGAGAGTTGTGGGACATAAGTCTACAAGAGGGTTGGGGTAGGATTTACTGGAATGCTTAAGTCCTGCCAACCTCTCGAATCTACCTTCACAAGAAAGCCAAGTTCAAACTCTGTGGAAGGAGGGTATCTCCTACAGACCCTTCACCGACGTGACCGAGGGCTCATGCCCATGTCCTTAACCCATTTATGGCTAAAGGAATTAGCGAGTAGCCCACAAGAGTTTTCGAAGGACCCATGTGACCAAGGTCTGAGAACCCTGCGCTAGGCCTGAAATGAGCTAAGCCTTTCTGGCTTCGAAACTCCAGGAATTCAAAGCTCTGAAGTGTTTCGACCTTATCATTTGTAAACCGGTTGGAAGAAACTGATGGTTAAGGTTACCCACAAGGTTGACCCGCGCATGGCGATTTTCCTAACCGGGAGAGATAGTCCTGGCCCATTGTTAAACCTTGATCCATTCATTAATCACGAGGTAACATGAGCCACAGATATGAGGGTTTTTAGGAGTCCCCTTGGATTTTGGATTTACGCCAAGGGAACTTTGGTGAAGTCCTACCTCGAGAGAATAGGGATGTTAAAACACCAAACTCCCCAAATGTCAAAGTTGCGAAGTGATGAGAGTCGTGGATCTGGGGAGTCTGTTAGGAACCCCTCTTAACCTTCCGATCAAACAGTGGAGGGACCCGAATACAATACTTCGACGAAGTCCTGCTTCGAGAGAGCAGAGCGACTATAATGTTGAAACCTATGAAGGCTGGAGCTATGAAATGACGAGGACCATAGATCTAGGAACCCTTCAGGATCTCCCCTGACCATTAGATCTATACCATGTTTAGCCTGATGTTGACCACTTCAGGAGTAAGAAGGAAGTCACACCATAGATCCCTCGAATGTTGAAGTTACGAATTCAAAATAGGGGATTTATGCAGACAAAAAGAGGACTCCTAGAGAGTTCAAAATACGAGATCATGTGTATCTCCGAGTTAGACCCAGGAAAATCTCCTTGAGAATGGGAGCTTGTGCCAAGCTAGCACCGTGGTATTGTAGACCCTTTGAAACTTTGGATAGAGTGGGTCATGTAGCATATAGGCTAGCACTTCCTCCCATAGTGAAGACACATAATGTTTTCCATGTTTCATTATTGAAGAAATATGTACATGATTATAATCATATAATTGACTGGTCTGTGATTTAGGTGGAACCAGAGGGAGAATTCCTATCAGAACTTCAATGCATAATAGAGAGGAAGGAAACCCCACCCAGGAATAAATCCATTACACAGGTCAAGGGGCAATGGAAACACTTTGGCCCAAATGAGGCTACATGGGAAATGGAGGATGCCATGAAACATGGATACTCATGTTTGTTTATTTCTGTACATACAAAGCGCATTGACAAATAGAACATTGAGGACGATGTTCCTTTAAGGGGGGAGGGGATTGTAATACCCTTGTTTCCCCCAGTTTGTAAATATAACTATAATTGGCCAAGAGACTATGGCAGACTAGATATGTGTGAATGTTGGATTTGATGACCTTTTTATTATAAAAGGTCAATGTATGTATTTTCTATTATTGATAGAAAATGGATACGTGTTGCATAACTACTGAAAGGGGGTTTGCCAAGATAGACCATGTATGCTATGAGAGAGATAGTGAGGGGAACCATAAATGGTTGAGATGATCCCCCACCAAACCAGTACCTTACTGGATTTAATGACTTGGTCCCAAAATAGTCCTCTAACCCAGAAATGAATTACCAGTTAGATTGGTAGCTGGAAGAGTCCTCCTCAAGAGTTAATGAGGAGATGGGGCAGAGTAGCCATCTGCAATACTTCCAGACCTGAACACGAGATGGGGATTTAGATCCATGCAACCTTCCCAAGGAAGGAAAGAAAGAGGTAATTCGTGGGCATAGGCAGATCTGCGCGAGAGAGAACAGAGTCGAAAGACTAATCTCGAGAAGAGAAAAGAGCGATTATAACTCTCTAGTTCAAGGAAGAACTGAGAAAAAAGCTCATTCTAGGAGTAAGAAATTGTTTGTAGATTTTATGTTCCAAGATGATAAATGAGGTTGACGAGTGACTGTGGAGGTACTCATGTAGACCTCCTTGCTTGGTATAGATAAAACTCGATGCCAAGATCTCGTGGGAGGAGGAGAGTAACCTTCATCCTCGATAGTCGCTGAGCAAGAAGAAAGAGTCTCTCTCAGAGCATCATGTTCTAGCTTGGGGGTGGCCAACAGGAAATCTGTTCAGGAGTGGTTATGTCTATGGTTGGGTGGAAACAAGCACCCCTTTTAGCAGTCGCTTCATGATTCTGGTTTTCTGATAAGTATTTTCATACTCTATGAATTGATATGGAAATGATGTTTGAATATATTTATATGTCTATGACTGAGTTCTGTATGGAATGATTAAGGTAGAAATATGTATTGTTTCCCATCGAATCCATGCTTTTGAATGGTCATATGCTCGCCTCATCTTAGCATCTAGAGAGTTGTGGGACGTACGTTTGCAAGAGGGTCTGGGTAGGATTTACTGGAATGCTTAAGTCCTATCGACCTCTCGAATCTACCTTTGCAGAAAAGCCAAGTTCAAACTCTGTGGAAGGAGGGCGTATCCTCCAGACCCTTCACCGACATGACCAAGGGCTCATTCCCATGTCCTTACCCCATTTACTGCTAAAGGAATTAGCGCGTAGCCCACAAGAGCTTCTAAAGGACCCATGTGACCAAGGTCTGGGAACCTTGCACTAGGCCCGAAAGGAGCCATTCCTTTTTGTCTTTGGAACTATGGGAATTCAAAGCTCTAGAGTATTTCGACCTTACCATTTGTAAATCGATCGAAAGCAACTAATGGTTACGGTTACCCACAAGGTTGATCAACACCTGGCGGTTTCCCTAACTTGGGCAGATAGACCTGCCCCACCATTAAACCTTGATCCATTCATTAATTGCAAGTTAATGTGAGCCACAAATCTGAGAGTATTTGGGAGTCCCCTTGGTCATTAGATTTATGCCAACCGAACTTTGGCAAAGTCCTACTTCGGGAGAATAGGGATTTTAAAGCACCAAACTCCCTGAACATCAAAGTTACGAAGTGATGAGAGAAGTGGATCTAGGGAGTCCCTTAGGAACCCCTCTTAACTATATGATCAAACAGTGGAGGGAACCACCTACGATACTTCGACGAAGTCCTTCTTTGGGAGAGCGGAGCAACTATAATGTTGAAACCTTCGAAGGCTGGAGCTGGGAAGTGACGAGGACCGTAGATCTAGGAACCCTTCGGGATCTCCCCTGACTGTTAGATCTAGACCATGGTCAACCCGATGCTGACAACTACGGGAGTAAGAAGGAAGTCACACCATGCGTTGTTCCTGATTTTATACTTAAGGCTTCAACGTATAATGTCAAGGCATCCGAAAATAAAGAGAGTCTAAAATATGAAGAGAAAGTCAATTCTTTAGGGAAAGAAGCTATGGTTGATTTTTGAGTTGTCTTTGCCTAGCTTCCCAACGTTTTTGGATGCTTATGTCATGTTCAATCACTGCCCATGAACGTTCAAGTTCAATCCGGGTGTTAGCAGTTTCTAAGATGGTATTAAACAAGGTTAAATCGATGCTAGTCTGATCCGTGAGACTGGGTTCTATATTAGGTTGTCTTGCCACATGTACAGTCATGGAGGAAAGAAAATTAAACAATCTGTTTTTTTATGTTTGCTTTTTCTTGTCTTCAATTATATGAGAAAAATTCCTAAAATCGAATTAATAGTATAACAATTCAGAGGTTGTTTTCCGTATCTGAGTCAACTTGGAAAATAATGAATGTGATGAAAGAAAAACATAAAGTTGTTAACAAAGTGAGGCATCAATAATAGAATAATCTCACTCTGATACAGAAGAAGAAAAATGGATGTAAAACCTTTAATGAAGCATAAAGTGTGGTAATCTAACTAATTCACAGGTCTTGTATTTGCTAATACCAAATACAGAGGAAAATCTGTAATGATCAGATAACCAAATAAACATATAACCACAGTAGGTGTTGTACTAAGTTGTGATTAAGCATTCATCAAAGACATAAATAAAGATACTAGAATACGAAAGAATAGAAGAACACATAACTCAAGATTGACGAAATATGGAGTCTCTGGTCTACATTTTTTTTAATTCTCGAAAAGGAGAGATCTCTCTATTACAATCGGCCAGGAAAAAGCCTTCTTTAAGTCTTTTGAAATTATATTCATACAAAAGGTTACCAACCCTAGACGGTTGGAATTTTCCTTACTCCTAGGTATTAACGGTTACAAAATAGAAACTTGAACCGTTCCACTTGTTTCCTTTCTATCTCTTTCTCATATTGGCAGAACGAGCATGCATGTGTTATTTCATTACTTCTTTGAAATGATTCCTTCACCTGGCTCGAGACACTCGACGCATGTGCTTAGAAACTGTACTAAAATTCTGGAAGGCTCTGTCACATCCTTTGCCTAAAAAATATACAACTTTCTCTGTAATTTCGATAACCTGTCTTCAATTCTTTTACCTTCAAAATTTATTGACTGCAACTGTAGATTTGTCTTTACCTGCTTCAACTGTGAAATTTCAACCTGATCTTCGTTTAATCTTTCTTTGATGTCCAATTGATGCTTTACGACATTGATTTTCCCTAATACTCCATCACAATTGTCCTTTCCAATGCCTAGTGATTTTTTATTTAGCAAATCAAAAGCCTCTTTACACTCTTCCTTTATTTCTTTGGTTATTTTCTTACTCTCATCTATATTTGCCTCCCATGCTTTTAGTATGATATCACCCATGATTTGTTCTGCGACATTTAATTTGGGAGTTACTAGTACCTCTTCTCTAGCGGAAGATATGACTGCCTTTTGAAATGTAGTTCGAGCTGCATTAGCCTCTTTTTCTCTGAAAAGGATATCATCTATTGATTGACTTATCTCTAGAAAATAATCCTGGATGATCCCTACCTTAGAAAATAGGTTTTGTTGTATTGCTTCTAGCTTCTGATGCACCTCTAGTGCCTAGGATTGAAACACTGCTATATTTACAACCTGGATTTCAGTAGAACTCAATTTTGTTTGCAGTTGCCTTACTAATTCTTCTTGCTGGATGACCTGCCCTTGGATTTCTTGAGCAGTCTTTTGTACTTATTTAAGATCAGATTTAAGTTGTTGAATCTCTTGTCTATCTTTGGCTCTAGACTATTCGAGTTCTTTGTTGACCTCGCTTTTGACATTATTCTCTAAATTCCTTATTTGATCTCACAGCTGACTTATCATCCGATTTCTCTATCTCATCCTTACTTTTATATTATCAATAGAAAATAAGTTGGCTGTTGTAAAGGCTCTCAAAGATCCCGCCACCTTTGTAGCAAAATCGTCATCTTCGAAATTTTGCCCGTATACTAATAGTCTGTGCTTTTTTACCATTGTACCTTCTTTTGGATGCATTTCTTGTTTCACCACAACTTTTCTCTTCTTACTGAAAAAGAAGTCAGAGGAAGGTATCTCTTCAATAGAGATCGGGGTGAGATCACTTGCATATATAACTTCAAGACTAGGAATCCCTAAACATGGTTGTAAAGGGGTTAAGGCTGTAATATGACTGCCTAACTCTGTGAATTGTGTTCCTTTTGTTGTTCTGGGGGTATCAACAGGAGTAGTTGATGATAAAGGAAATATCATTTGACTTTTTTTTAGAGGTGTCTCAGATTTAAAACCTATTTCAGACTCTGGATGTTCTGTCTGTGAAGACACTTCAGGATTCTTTGGGGTTTCCTCAATAGTCTGCTTACCAAAAGAATTTGGTTCGAAACTTGGAGGTATACTTTGTTGTTCTAGAGGAGTGGTTATCGATTCTCCTTGTAGTATCTTGGGAAACCCACTTCGTCTGTTTTTTTGAAAAGTGAAAAATTTGGCATGTATGTCAGGGGGTAACGCTTGGACCCTGTCTAGTACCTCCTCATAAGCTCTGATTCCTCTGAATATGTTGTCACAGGGGGAGTCTTCATGATCATATGTTTTCATGTTTCATTGAGTTAGGTTATTTACCACAATTTGATATGGATCATGCCTTCTGAGATCAACGTCAACCAGTTTAACCTCCTCTAATGTTGCAACTTCCACCTTAGAATGATCAAAATTTAGCAGTGAAAACCTTCGAACCTGAAGAAGAAAAATTGGCCAGAATTTCTTTTGAACTGCTTTTAACTGTTTGTCGATGCCTCATGTAATTATTTGGTATGCCACTTCTCTGCACACCAGTCTGTCAGGTAGAAACTTTGGGAGAGCATGAGGGGGAATTGAGCATCCAAAAACTCTAGTATAAGATAAATTCTCTTCAATAAACCAATCTGCAACTGTTTTAAGGTTTTCCCTAATTTGCTCTGAAATCTGAGGGGTGGATAACCATAAAATGCTTGATGAACATGAATCACTACATAGTGACATGCTTCATTAAAGAACTCTTTAACCTTTTCTTCCCATAGTTTAAAATGATAGAAATGGATGGGTTCTACACAAGTTGGGTTCCAACTCCAATTCATCAAGGGAAATGGAGTCATATAACAGATGACATCCATGACATATGAAAACATATAAAAATACGTGGGTTGGCCTTTTGACTTTTCCATTTGGTATTCAACAATTTCTTTGGTTAGGTTATCAGACAAAATCTTAGCCCAATCGAAAGTGAAACCTTCGGCTACTTCATGCATGATTGATACCCATTTCACCGAGAAATGGGTAGGGCTTTTCCTTCTGAAAATTCTACATAACATCATGGCTATATAGACCATATATTCATTTAATGATGGGGTGGCATAAACACCATGAGAATCAACTCTGAATTTCGCTGGAATTCCCCACCATGTTTTAATTATATCTGGATAGGTTTGGTCAAATTCTGTACATTCCTTTCTTTGAAACTCTTCTACGAATGCAACATTATAAATATATTTAGAAACAAGGGATAACTTGTACATTACTTGAATGTGTTCTGGCCTGAAAGAGCCAACAACGGCCTTTTGATGATTTATGATGCTCCTGGTCTCCACATCGGTGTTCTCTAGAGCCCAGTTTATCATGTCATTGTATGGCATGAGTTTTGGTCATGTAGCAATTTTATGAAGTTCAACCTCTGCTATAACTCTGGGTTTAGTTCTGTGCTTATTAGTCTTTTCGTATCTAGAATCATCTGGGCAATTTATGACTTCACGCTCCAGGATTTCAAAAATCTGCATCCAAGACCTGATTGAATCCACGACATGTGGTGTGGTGTCAGACATAACGTCCAAGTTCGGATTTAAGCCTTCACCAGCGTCATCACGTTTCTTCAACATTTTCCTAGGTGCCATGATGTCTGTGATAAAAAGCGAATACCTGTTACAGAGGAGAAGGCGTAATATTTCTTTGAGTAAAACTCACTTCTTTGCTAGAAGTGAAAATGAATTTTGAAATAAAAACTTTTATTCACCCTCAGTCCGCCTTATCTTGAGCGTGATTCTACAGACGGTGAATTTATTTGTTTTAATGAGGAGTGTACAACTGTAGATACATGTCTTACTCTATTAAATATTTCTTTTGATCCAAAATAAATGTTGTCCAATATCGGTGATTTGTGACCGGGAGTTTTGTATGTAATATCATTGAGAAATCCCGAAATGAAAAAGAGCAAAAAACCAATTTATATCATTAATTTTTGGTTAGAGGTTTAGATTAAACATGCTTAAGAACTTAATGTTTTCGGGACTTCATTCTTCGAGGTTTTTTAGGCATGATGTATGATAATTCCCCAATTCCCAAAAATGCGACTAATTGAAATTAATTATATTAATTATGTTTAACCCTTTCTAATTAATCACAATTAAGAGAGGATTTCGTGACTTTACATATCGGGATTTTAAGCTGTCGTTTAAGACAAGATTCCCGAAACACAAAATTGCGATGAGTTTTAATTATCGCTAAAAATTCTTAATCGTTCTAATTAACTTGATTTAATTTTTTTAAATTAACTTTCGCAACTTCGCGTATCGGATTTCAGAGTTCATTGTATATTAAACTGCTTATATTGCAAAATCCCGAAACTTTTGGAAATTGTCTTAGTGTTTTGACTTTTTCTTAAACAAAGGGCGGCTCCATAATCTACTAAGGCATTTAAAACATTGGATTGATCGGAGGACTTTATTTCAACGGTGATTATAAAAATGTATTTTTGTCCTCTTTTTATTTAAACAAAAATCAAAATTTATTTTTAGGTTTAGAAAAATATATATGTTTCAACATAGGCTCCATCTAGGGATCTCGTCTCCTTGAGGGATGAGAAGAACATGTAGACCGAGTGCCTTTATTGGGTAAATGGAGTCATTATTGCAACTCTATGAAACACATTTTGAAGAAAGCACAAAACAAGATTTTAGGATTTCATCCTTAACTTTGAAAACTCTCAAAACCAAATCATTCAGTGATCTTGAGTTAGGCTTATAATGGTTTTCCTTTCCTAAAATTGACCTCAGATTTGTATAAGATAGTCAAAACAACCTTAATCATTCTACCAGGCTTTATTTGATTTCGTTCGCATCAAGGTGAAGTAATTCCAATATTTTAAGTTAGGGAGTCCCATTAGCTTAGAATGTAGATTTAGCCAAAAAGAGAAATAGTTACCACAACATCTTATAATTCATGTATAACAACCTATTAGATATGTAGACATTTCTTCACTGCCAACGAGCCTGTTCAGTATGCCGGTGAAGTTATCAGATTTCCCACATTGAATTTCCTTTCACCACTTCAATTAGTAATTTAGCATTTAAATGCTGAGATGAGGGCAATCATTTTATGATTTTCCTTTCATCATATTTCTTGGAATAGATGGGGGCAATCATTTTATGAATTTCCTTTCACCATCTGTCTTGTTTCAAAACATGAAGTGGGGGAAATCAATTGGTATGCAATATACCGGGGAAAATATCTGTTTAAAATTTAACAATAGAGGTCTGTCAACTCACTTTAATTGCTCTGAACTAATCCTCTTCTGACCATCAAACATCTTTGCCTTCAGGGAAGTTCTCAAGGGGAGTTCTTATTATATTTTTCAGGGACTTCCTTGAGTGAAACTAATCAGTTTAATCCTGTTATAATGACTAAGAGAATTAGGATTAACTTAGACATACTTCTGGTTCAATTAAAGTTAGAGGAATTATAAAATCTTTACCTATTCTCGTTTTGAAGATTAGTTTATGAGTTTCCAAAGTTAAGGTGAAATCTTTCTCCTCTATGAAGTTCGTGAGATGATATCAAGAATATTGTGAAGAAATAGCTTGGACATGAACATGGGAAAAGAAAAAGGTTTAAGATGTTCTATTGTAGGTACAATCAGTCTTAAACGAGCTTCTTACTCAACTCTTGAAACTTTCCCTTAAATTCTTTTTATTGCTTATGTTTCATATATATATATATATCGTGTTCAGAGAAAAAATTGATAATTAAAAATTGCTTTTCATTCCTTTGATTAAAGGTTTTGGTGATGTCATTAGTAAACATAGATTACTGTCTTACTCATTAACATCTCCTGGAAAATTTTAACTTGATTTTATTAAGACATAAATTCATACCTCAGTAGTTGCTTATACTTCCAGCCAAGTAGACTATTAGTTTATTACCTGTTTCGGGAGACATTTAACATGAGTATCTATGCATGCCACCTTTTTGATATCTCAAGTCTCTCGGCTTATCAGCAAGTATCCCGCAATAAGATAAACATGATAGCTGTCAGGAACTTTAGTAGATTAGAAATATTCTTATTGCATTTTTTGATATATATATATATATATATATATATATATATATATATAATGTATTCACAGTAAAAATAAAAACTTACCGAAAGAAGGGTAACTATCAACAAAACATGAAAACAAAGCGGTATGTACAATGAGAGTTCAGAGACATATTACTGCATGAAGTGCTTGAGGTATCGCCCATTGATAGGGGCATTAAGAATCTTTCTGTCGATATTTTCTAACAAAAATGCATTCTTTCCCTCAGTAGCTGTAATTTTGTATGGTCCGTACCAGATCTGATCAAACTTACCATGTTTCCCAACGTCCTCTTTTCTGGCTTCCCATTTTAGAACCAAATCACCAGGGATAAATTCCTTGTCTTTAGCTTTTTGGTCAAACAAGGCTTTCATATTATCTTGATATTTCTGTAGTTTATCATTTACTTCAGCCCTATTTTGTTGAATTTCAATCAATTGATCTATCCTCTTGGTAATGTCATTTGGATCTTCCTTTGAGTCTTTCCAGAGCTTCATTAATGGCAGCACTAGATTTATGGGTAAAATGATGTCGGTACCATATACCATGTGAAATGGAGACATTTCGATTGACCATTTTGTGCCTATCCTGTTGGCCCATAAGGCATATTTTAAATGTACATGCCATGCTTTCTTATTTTCGGTTAGTACTTTCTTAATTATAGTGATTAGGCTTTTGTTAGATGACTCAACTAATCCATTGCCCTGTGGATAGTAGGCCATGGAGTGACCTAGTACAATGTTATACTTTTGGCAGAAACTTATCATGGCCATGGATTTGAAGGCCTGAGCATTATCAATAACTATTTTTCGAGGGCAACTAAATCTTGATAGAATATTCTTCTCCAAAAAACTGATCACTACTGCGTCTGTTGCGTTTCTCGTAGGAATAGATTCCACCCATTTAGTAAAATATTCTGTAGCGTTCAGAATCCATTTATGTTGAGAAATCGAGTGTGGATGGATTTCCCCAATAAAATCAAGGCCCCATTGCTGAAATAGTGCTTTAGTTTTAACTGGTACTAAAGGTAATGCCATAATTTTCTGCTTGCCTGTAAACAACTGACAAGTATTGCAAGTTCTGACTTTAGTGTTTACATCAATGAATAATTTCAGCCATTAATACCTAGCTCTTAAGATTTTATAAGTTTTTTCTCTCCAAGCGTGGTGTCCTCCACTCACTCCCTCATGGAATTCATTTAAAACTTTTTCTTTTTCAGATTCTACTAAACAACTCAGTAAGTATCCTAGGGGATATTTCCAATACAATTGACCATCTATAATACAATATTTTACAGTGTGTAACTTCAATATCCTAGATTTAGATGGGGTTAGGTCGTTGGGGCACTGAAGGTTCAATAAATAAGAAATAATGTCGCGTTACAAAACTGAAGAAGATAATTTTTCTAGAATTTGAGTTGTGGGCACAGTGACATCGAGTTCGTCTATCTCTAAAAATCCTTCGTTCTCTTGCAGATGATTTATTCCAAGTGCTTTCAGATTTTATTCGACCAACAATTTAGCCAAGCCCTGACCTTTAATAAGTTTAGTTGGTTTAACTTCCAGGTCGAACTCCTAAATTTTGGCTAACCATCTGCCTCTCCTTCCATCGCTGTCAGGTTGAACTAGTATATCCTTAACAGAACTGGTAGGTACATAAGAAATGATCATTGAATGTAGTACATAGGTTCTGAAATATTTGAGGGCTTTCATCATTGCGTAAGCTTGCTTTTCCAATATATCATATTTTAGCTCAACATCTCTGAGACTTTTACTAAAGAACACAATTGGTTGCTTAAAACCCTCATCATTCTTCTGTAACAATACGACTGCAATAGTATGCTCAGAAGCAAATGAAAAAATAAAAAATTCTTTCAAATAATCAAAACTTACCAGTACTGGTTCTTCACTTATGA
>ML822123.1:99771-116917 GCA_009831015.1 Picea engelmannii | reverse complement strand
CAAGCTGGAGCTCATGGAAACAACTTCCTTCTTATTGAAAAAGGAAGAAATGATTCTCCAAGTTAGGAGGGAGCACTAAAAACATTATTGAAAACATTCATTCTTTAAAATTGAAAAATAGTCCATTTTGGACAAATGCTTTCCTGTTCGGAAAGTGGATTGAGACTTCTGACGAACAATCACTTTTCATTGTGGTTAACATGGCAAGTAGTCTGATTGTTGATGTATCATAGACAATGACTTTCCATTGTGGTTAACATGGGGAGTGGTCTAGGGCAGTCTCTCTTCTTGAGGGTTACTCAAGAAGACTGGCCCGCCTCGCCAGACAACGATTTCTCATTGTGGTTAACATGAGGAATGGTTTGTTTTGGAGGTTGATATAGGACAGTCTTTTCCTCTTGTGGTTAACAGAGGAAATGGTCCAAATAGTCATTCCTTAGGGTTTATACATTCTCTCCAGGGTGCACTTTGATTAGTGTAGGAGGAATGGCCCAGGGTGGGGAATGGTCCATGCTCATCAATCAGGGACAAACATTCCTTAGGGTTTATACATTCTCTCCAGGGTGCACTTTTATTTGTGTAGGATGAATGACCCAGGGTGGGGAATGGTCCAGACTCAACATTCCTTAGGGTTATACATTCTCTCCAGGGTGCACTTTGATTAGTGTAGGAAGAATGGCCCAGGGTGGGGAATGGTCCATGTTCAGAAGACATGACAATTATTCTTCCTTGTTTGAGAAGAATAGTCCAGATATCTCATTGTTCTACTCTGAGGGCATACATTCTTTCATATCTCACAGACATGAGTGAAAGATTGGCCCAGATAATTCAATTTATATCATAACATCGTTTCTGTGCAGGTTGCTATCAGATGTTTGTTATGAAGTCAATAGATATAGACTACTATGGTGGATATGTTCCACTGTTCGTGAGGCATATATTCTTTCAGAGCTCACATATGTGAGTGAAAGATTGGCCCAAATAATTTAGTATATATCATAACATTGTTTCTATGAAGGTTGCTATCAGATGTTTGTTATGAAGACTGCATGACAGTAGATGAAGACTGTTGTAGTGGATATGTTCCACTGTTCATGACTATACGTTGTTGATCAAGTACTTGTGTGTTACTTGGTGTGGTAGTGAACCACTGAATTGTAGTTATGTACTACTATAGATAGACACAATTGTGTTCTATTTATGATCTAACTACCTTGAAGACTATCAATAGTTTATTGAAAATAATCACCATCCAAATGAATGATGAACAAAGATTTTCCAGACGAAAATTGGTTCAGAACATTTACTCCTCTAGATTGTAAGAGTGGATCTTGTATCACTCTATGGTGTGAGTGACTTATCCAACATCATGTCTAATTACTCAGATGAAGTATGGTTTCGAGAGATGATACAGCTGATAGTGATGGTGATGCTCATGATCTAGTCATGAGATAGTCTAGACGACTATATTGATGCTACCAGGTAAATGGTATATTTTTGTGCTCAAGACCATTACCTGTAATACCTCCCTAGCTAGGAGGGAGTGTTAATATTATGGTAGTTGCGGGAGGTATTTACCTCCATGTGTGAACCTGACGAGAATAGAAGACTCTGGAAAGCAATAGAAAACCCTAATGAGTTGGCTAATAACCCTAGAAGTCTTTTCGTCTCAAGAAGATAATTTATATTAGGTTATTAGCCTCCAAGAGAAGAAGTCGACCAGAAATAATAATAATATATTGAACAGATGCATATCAAGAAGGAGAAGTTGGCCCCAAAAAATCTGGCAGAACCACTATAAATACAGGGTGCCAGTTCTCATTTGACACATCTCAGAATTTCAAGATTGACTACTAAATCTTTTATCATACCTACACATTTAACTTTTCTCGAATCGAAATAATACAAGTCTCCATATGGTCGAGTGATTTCGAGACCAAGTCTATCCATAATGGCTTTAGGCATTACATTGTGAGAGGCTCCAGAATCCAACATGCAATTGTGGAGTAGGTGATCGTGCACAATTAGTGTGATATAGAAAGGGGTGACAGTATCTCTGGAAGCTTCGAAATGTGGACCAAAAATTATATTAGGCTTATCATCTTCTAAGTTTATAACATCAGCCTGACTTTCATTGTCTGAAAAATTAATTATTTTACCGATTTTCTTTTTGTACACTGGATTTTTTGCCAGTTCGACCAAAGGTATAGGGATTTTGATTTTATTAATTTCATTTTCTAGACTAATATTTTTTGTTGTTTTATCAACTTCTGTGGTTTGGGCTTCTATTCCCTTCTTTTCAGTCTTATTTATTTGTGATGTTTTTGTTTCAGCCACAGGAACCTCCACTTTCCTTGTGTTAATAATTGTTGTTTTTGCTGGCTTTGTCTTGGTAGACTGTGTGTCAACAGTCTTGGTTTTAACAGTTTGTTTTTCAACAGCTTTTGAAGCTGCCTCGTCTATTTCCCCTCTCGGCATAATTTTCTTCGATGGGGTGGTTGTGACATTCTTGTTTCTAGGCCTCAGATTGTATTTATGTTGGATTTTGACCATTATATTATCAATGATTCCTTGATAAGATAAATCCTATGTAATATTTCTATTCTCGTCATTTTCAGACCTGTATTCCATATTTAAGGATTTTTCATAATCTTGTCTCATCAGATAAGGTTCTTGAAAATCATTTCCAAGATTATTTATATCTTCTTCTAACTCCTCAAAATTTTGCATGTCTTCTCCTCCTATAAAACTTTCATTTTTGAAGGGGGTTTTAATTTTTTGATCTTCATTCTTAATTTGTCTTTGTTGTATTTGGGGGTTAGGATTCCTTCTAAAATCCTTTATTGGGAACTGATCATTATTTGATTGGTCTAATTCCATTCTTGAGATTTTATTTGACAATTCTTTAATTATTCTCGCCATGTCATCCATCTTATTTTCTGAAGACCTCCCAGATCCAGAGGGTCCCGCTTGTTCTCTGTACCGTCTAGTTTCTTTATTTCCCGTTTCAAATTTTGTTTTTAATTTTCCCAATGCCATCGTGTTTAATTCGATTTCTACAACGTCATCCTGCATTTTAGTGAGATCAATAGATCTCCTTTCTCTCAACAGTAGAGAGAAATCCGGATCAAAATCCCCAACAAAAGTTACTTTTTCTGCAGGTTGGGAAGGTTTAACCTCAACTGGAATTTTATTATATAATTTATTGAATCTTTGGGTAAACTCAAGAACTGATTCTAAATTTTTCTTTCTCAGAGTCCCAAACTCGGTTAGATAATAGAGATGATCTTTGGTTTCTCCCCATTGTCTAATAAAAGAATTTTCTTACTCATCATATGATCCTATGGACCCTCCTGGGAGTCCTCGGAACCAGGTTCTCACCTAACCTTCGAAAATTTGAACGAGAATCCTTGAGTAAATGTATTTGTGTTCGAGGCCAAGGATATCAACAAATTGGTCAAATAAATTGACGTGTTCGGTGGTAGTTAGATCTCCCTCTCCAATAAAATTTAATAGTTTTTTCATTTAATTTTCAGTTAGATCATGGAGAGGGATTGAGAGGACCAAAGGGGCATACCTAGCAGCTACTTTGGCAAAGATTCTAGGAGGTGGGGGTGGTACTTTACCGCCTCCTCCTCCCCCGACAACACCACCTCCTCCTACCGAATCCATTGATAATTTAGAGGGTGAAACTTGAATATTGTAGATAAGACTTTTAAGAATATGTGGTGACCTTTCAGTTATGTATGGATAAAGAGAAACGGTTTCAGAGAACTGACCGTCGGGAGATGGGAAATTTGAAAAATAGGCAACTAGAAAAAGATGATTGGTTTCTTCGGACTCAGAGGATGTGTACACAGTAGAACCAACATGAGTCAAGTCACTGTATACAATATATTCTTCTGAATTCTGAGAGGTTGTAGACTGAATTTCTAGAATTGTTGAAATGCCAATCGAGGCGGGAAGTGAGATAGATCTTTTACCTCTATTGGTAAAGGAGACAATTGGAAAAGTTTCGGTTTTAAAATCGGGTAACACCAACTCAGGTTCTAGGGTTTCATTTCTATCGATGGATGTTTCTCTGAAAAGGAGTTGGGTATTCGACTGTTCAAGTAGATCCTTAGTATTTGACTATGTGGATTTGGGTTGTTAAATCTTACTCGCTGAGGAAGCAGTCTGTTTAAGGTATCTTCTTGTTTTCAAAAGTTTTTCAGGATCAAAGACAGGGGAGGTCTGCTTATCGTCTGGATTATTTCTGGTATTATTTCGATTAGAAGCCAGTTTATTAATCGTGGAGTCGCCAAGTGAAGGATAAAAATAGCCATATAAAGTGTTTGATATTTGTTCACTATCAAAGAAAGAAACCTATCGATGTCGTTCTTCCCAGGGAAAAATAACTTTGTTTCTTCGTTCCCTGGAAACAGTGCCAAAAAGATGTTGTTCCCGAGTTTATACTTAAGGCTTCAAGGTATAATGTCAAGGCATCCAAAAATAAAGAGAGTCTAAAATATGAAAAGAAAGTCAATTCTTTAGGGAAAGAAGCTATGGTTGATTTCTGAGTTGTCTTTTCCTAGCTTCCCAATGTTCCTGGATGCTTATGTCATGTTCAATCACTGCCCATGAATGTTCAAGTTCAACCCGGGTGTTAGCAGTTTCTAAGATGGTATTAAACAAGGTTAAATCGATGCTAGTCTGATCTGTGAGACCAGGTTCTATATTAGGCTGTCTTTCCACAGGTATAGTCATGGATGAAATAAAATTAAATGACCTGTTGTTTTTATGTTTGCTTTTTCTTGTCTTCAATTATATGAGAAAAATTCCTAAAATTGAATTAATAGTATAACAATTCAGAGGTCGTTTTCCATATCTGAGTCAAATTGGGAAATAATGAATGTGATGAAAGAAACGCATAAAGTTGTTAACAAAGTGAGGCATCAATCATAGAATAATATCACTCTGATATAGAAGAAGAAAAATGGATGTAAAACCTTTAATGAAGCATAAAGTGTGGTAATCTAACTAATTCAAAGGTCTTGTATTTGCTAATACCAAATACAGAGGAAAATCTGTAAATGATCAGATAACCAAATAAACATATAACCACAATAGATGTTGTACTAAGTTGTGATTAAGCATTCATCATATACATATAAATAAAGATACTGGAATACGAAAGAACAAAAGAACACATAACTCAAGATTGACGAAATATGGAGTCTCTGGTTTGCATTTGTCTTAATTCTCGAAAAGGAGAGATCTCTCTATTACAATCAGCCAGGAAAAATCCTTCTTTAAGTCTTTTGAAATTATATTTATGCAAAAGGTTACCAACCCTAGACAGTTGGAATTTTCCTTACTCCTAGGTATTAATGGTTACAAAATAGAAACTTGAACCATTCCACTTGTTTCCTTTCTATCTCTTTCTCATATTGGCAGAACGAGCATGCATGTGTTATTTCATTGCTTCTTTGAAATTCTTCCTTCACCTGGCTCGAGACACTCGATGCATGTGCTTAGAAACTGTACTAAAATTCTGGAAGTCTCTGTCACATCCTTTGCCTAAAAAAGATACAACTTTCTCTGTAATTTCAGCAACCTGTCTTAAATTCTTTTATCTTCAAAATTTATTGACTGCAACTGTAGATTTGGCTTTACCAACCATCTATCCATTTGAGCGATGTCAACCTACTTCAACTGTGAAATTTCAATCTGAGCTTCGTTTAAGATTTCTTTGATGTCCAATTAATTCTTTATGACATTGATTTGCCCTAATACTCCAGCACAATTGTCCTTTCCAATGCCTAGTGATTTTTTATCTAGCAATTCAAAAGCCTCTTCACACTCTTCCTTTATTTCTTTGTCCATTTTCTTACTCTCAACTATATTATCCTCCGATGATTTTAGTATGATATCACCCCTAGTTTGTTCCACGACAGTCAATTTGGGAGTTATTGGTACCTCTTCTCTAGTCGAAGATATGAATGCCTTTTGAAAGGTGGTTCAGGCTGCATTAGCCTCTTTTTCTCTAAAAAGGATATTATCTATTGATTGACTTATCTCTCGAAAATAATCTTGGATGATCCCTACCTTAGAAAACAGGTTTTGTTGTACTGCTTCCATCTTTTGATGCATTTCCAGTGCCTAGGCTTGAAACACTGCTATATTTACAACCTGGCTTTCAGTAGAACTCAATTTTGTTTGTAGCTGCCTTACTAATTCTTCTTGTTGGATGACCTACCCTTGGCTTGCTTGAGCAGTCTTTTGTACTTCTTCAAGATCAGATTTAATTTGTTGAATCTCTTGTCTATCTTTGGCTCTAGCTTGTTCGAGTTCTTTGCTGACCTTTCTTTTGACATTATTCTCTAAATTCCTTATTTGATCTGGCAGCTGACTTATCATCTGCTTTCTCTATCTTAGACTTACTTCCAGATTATCAACATAAAATAAGTTGGTTGTTGCAAAGGCTCCCAAAGAGCCTGCCACCTCTGTATCAAAATGTTCATCTTCCAAATTTTGCCCGTCTAATAATAGTCTGTGATTTTTTTACAATTGTACCTTCTTTCGGATGCATTTCTTGTTTCACCACATCTTTCATAGTCTTACTGAAAAATAAGTTAGAGGAAGGTATCTCTTCAATAGAGATCAGGGTGAGATGGGAGAAGCAATTTCCATTCATGGGCGGCCTGAGTTACATTGAGGATTGGGGTGGGGAACACATTTATTACCTCATGATAGATGGGGTCTATGACGGGGGTTTGGGGTTTGGTTCGAGGGAGCTCTCAACGTGACTTAGCATACCTTTTTCGGATTTGATAGAGGTAGCTGCTACCGAAAGACAGATCGTGCTCACAGAAGGCTTCAACTCTCCTCCGATTTATTTGCCATCAAATTTTCTAGTGGATGCTGAGTAGGGGAGTGGTCGGGGACCGGGGGTATCCACAGGTGGGGAAGTTTCTACCTAACATGCTGATACTATACATGAGAAGAAGGGTTTTCTGCCTTCTAAAACTCCACAAAGGGGGGAGTGAATGACCAAGGAGCTGATTATCACAGAGGGTCATCACATAAAATCCATTCGGTGTGCTTGAGACATGGCAGGTACAGAGCGATTGGTCTTCGGAGAGGATGTTGCAATGGATAGAGTTATGGATTTCAAAGAAAGGGTAGTGGTGGGTAGAGTTAGGGGCAAGAAATTGGGAATGGATTTTCTTAAGGATTGGGTAACTAAAACCTGGTTACCAGAGATCTCCAAGATGCCACATATTCGACTAATCACTAGAGGATGGTTTTCTTTTGTCTTCTTAGCACCGGAGGATGTAGATTGGGTTTTAAAGAAAGTATGGAGCTTACCCGACACCCCCACACTACTCAAACGTTGGACCCAAACTTTTTATGCATAGAGAGAAGGGATTGATGAGGAACCCATCTGGGTCAGGCTCCTCGAGATTTTGATGCAATTTTGGAACACTTACCGATTTGCGTCCATAGGAAATTTGTTGGGAAGCTACCTAGAAGTTGATATGTCCTTTGAATATACGAGATACATGACAATGGCCCGCATTTTGGTCAAGATAAATCCGAGGAAGGGCTTACTACAAGAGATTACTATTGATTCGGCAACCATGACTTTTGTTCAAACTTTAGACTACGAAGGAATTCCCTTCAGATGCCATAAATGCCACGTTTACTTCCACGAGGTAGCAAATTTCCCTCTACCCTTCGAAGGAAATGATTGGAAAGCCAAAGGAAAATTTTCCTCCTCCTCTCCTCCGAGAAAGAAATTGGAACAATAGATGGACTTTGAATTGCAAAAGGGAAAGGAGATGTCGCTACTAGAGGTCTTGTGTACAAATGAAATGAGCATGGGTCATCGGAGTAACCAGGGAGATGGAACTGTAATGCATGCTGCAGCTGGCCAGATTTCCCCGCCTTCTTTGGGGAACCTCCTTCGATGCGATTAAGAACTTTCGGGGAAAGGAACACATTGGCTGACCGACTTTCCAAAGAAGCCACACAACTAGAATATGGAAGTTGTCACATCACATAACATACAATAGAAGTCAGTTTTGACTATCACGGGCCCTTTCAGGATGGACAAATATAAAGAAATGCATCCATGACTGGAATTCTATGACGGATTACAAATATAGAAATATTGTAAAAAACATGCTATTTTTTTGTACTTTTGTATATGACTGGACGGTATATGGGTCACAAAACAAGACTGATATTTTGTATGTTTTTTTGTTATGAAGAATCTTTCAGAAATGGAAGTGACAATGCAAAGACAATATATATTTTGGCTATAACCCCATATAAAATATATATTTGCAAATGTAATTTTATACTTTTCTAATAAAATTACGAATTTTTTCCATGGAAAATTAATTTGATTGAGTGGCAAAGTAGAGATGACATAGCCAAGTCCATCATTGGTCTTGTTTTTTCAGACTCACAATTACATCATGTTGAATAAAAGATCTTTCAAAGTCATATAAAGAAATCTAGGATGAGTTAAGTCAATTGTTTGGTGCAAACGTTGTAAATACAAAATTCTCACTAAAATTGCAACCGTTTAGACTTAAAATTCCTTCTGAGACTCCTGTGTCTAATCATATAAATAAATTGAAGTCACTTATAAGGTAGTCAACAGAGATTGGTGCTAAGGTAGAATATGAAGATGCAAAATCAATTTTGTTAAATAGTCTACCTTCAAATTTTAACACAATTTTTTTATGTTAAGCCAAATGCCTTCTAAAACTTTGGATGAGATTATAGAAACACTCTTGGCAGAAGAAAAGACGGTGAATGCAAGGGATATAGAAGGTGATTCTCAGATAGAAATTGCACTATACTCAAAGAAATGATGGAAAAGAGAATGACAAGTAAGAGCGAAATTGAATGCTTCTACTATGGAAAATTAGGTCATACAACTATTAATTGAAAAATTTGTGCCAATGACCTTCTCAAAGGGAAGCTTAAGGAAGAAACAAATACAACCATCGTTGAAGATCCACTGTATTTTGACGAAGGTGATTTGAATAGAGAAATGGAAACTTTCACACTTTAAGAAGTCTCATGCTTTGAAGACATGGAAGGATGTAGTGGAAGATAGATAGATGTTCAAATAGTTCGGGATGCTTGTGGATCAGAGAAACTATACCTCATTGGGGTTATGAGATATGCTTGCGGGGATTGTTATCCAATAGTTTGGGGGAGATCTAGGATCTGGAGTTTCGACATCATACCTTTATAAGGGTTATGAGACATTGCAAGTGCTAATGGTGTCCAATGATGTTAGGAAACTTGGATTACAATAGGAAGACTATATCGTTCAGTGGAACATGGAGCAGTTTAAAGGATTTTTACTCATCCAAGAATTGTTTTCAAAATTCAAAGCTTCTAATATGTTTGGTTCTATTTTTTAGTAAATGTTGCTTTTTTTTTCCAGTAATGTAAGCCTTAAGAGGGGGTGTTGGACTTTAATGCTTACATTGGTGTAATAAAGTCATATCCTATAAGTGTAATTAATTGTAGGAGTTGTTAGGATGTGTTGCACCTCTTTTGTGGCCACAACCGTTCAACTAGGTCGAGTGTTAGGGGGACAACAAGACGCGGGATAAGTTGTGCCAGAGGAGGGACAAAGTGAACAAACTCAGAGAGCAGAGGTAGGTGGCCTGTGGGATTCTCGGAGTATATGAATGATGTCAACAGGAGTAGATGATAAGGAGTGCCCCAACCAAGGGCGACATGGGTTGCATTTGCCAAAAAATGGAAGAAGGTCGCTAAAGGTGACGAATAAAAGATATGTAAATGCTGGAAACAAAGGATTTTTACAATTTTATAAAGAATAATTTGGGATGAGTGTACAAATACAGAAACGGGTGCCCTGATGCAATATGGTTGGGTTGGTTAGGGCGCATTTTGCTTGGAGAAATATTGGAGGTTGGGGGTCCCATGGGTGGGTTTCTGTGTGAGGTAGATGAAATGGAGGGAAATTTGTGGACGTGCAAACTAATTTGTGGATGGAATGGAGGGTTAATGATACTGCAGAGGTGCAGTCAAAAGAGAACCTTGAAGAGATAATCATGGGAGTCCATGGGGAAAGCTAGCAAAATGAGGAGAATGAGTATGTGGTTGATTCACGATATGGTGTAAGAATATCAAGACTCCCATCCCTAAAAGGTTGAAAAACAACATGAGTGTCAAAGTGCCGAAGGGTGCTATGAATGGGACAACTCATGTGGGGGAGAGGGCTACCGGGTGACAGTACCCAAAATGAAATGGAGGTGTCGGTGATGCAGAGCCAGATATGGGGATCCTAAAGGCAAATTTCAAAGGGTGTGACTGGAGATGCAATTGATATTTAGAGGGAATGATTACATGCCAGTGTTGATTATATACCTGAAGGGGTTGCCTTGATGTATGATGACCAAGTACCTGCACACATGAAAACCAAATACCCAACGTGAACAATATCTGAAGAGAATCGAACATACAAGCATTTATTTGATAATTTGGAACATGAGCATGCGTACCTGGACGGGTATGAAAAAATGGCGCCCCGGGGGCTAAGGATAAAAAGTGGCCCGGGGACTGTCTTGATGTAGATGATGGGATGCTGATCTCGTGGCTGAAGATGTAGAGGATATAGTCACGATTATAGTCGGGTGAACTAATTAAAGGGGCGTTGGAGAGTGCCATTTTAAGGTCGTCGGATGATTTTTGGGCATGTTCATCCCAGTGGAATGGGATGTCTTGGTGTAGTAAGTGAAAGAAACTATGTGCTTGAGTGGCATAGTCTGGGACAAATTGTCGTAAAAAGTTAGTTTTTCCTTGTAGGCTCTGGAGTTGGCGTAAATTCTGGGGGGTTGGAATTTCTGTGATGGCCTGGACTTTAAGGGGGTCCATGGTAATACTGATTTTTGAAATGATGAATCCAAGGAGGCGCCCTGCAGTGACATAGAATATGCACTTGAGGGGGTTCAAGCAGATGTTGTACTGACGACACCATTGGAAGATGATCCGTAAATCATCTAGATGTTGGGCGTGTTTTTTGGATCGAGCTGTGAGGTCGTCCAAGTATGTGAGGATGATATGAGCTAGATCGTGAAAAATGTATGTCATAGCCCATTGGAAAGTTGCGCCAGCGTTCTTTAGGCCAAAAGGCATGACATGATATGAAAAAGTTACACAAGGGGTGGTGAATGTAGTTTTGTATTGATCGACTGGATGGATTTGAATTTGATTATAACCAGAGAAACAATCCATGAAGGACAGAGCCTCGTGACCTGCGTAATCATTGATAATTTGATCGATGAAAGGAATTGGAAAGTTGTCTTTGGGACATGTGTGATTGAGATCGCGAAAGTTCATGCAGACACAGATAGTGCCCTATTTTTTGTTAACGGGTACAAGGTTGGAAACCCATGAGGTATTGGTGATGGGGTAGATAAACCCAGTCGTACGTAATTTGTCAATCTCGGCTTTGATAGCCGCGGCTTTGGATGGGTGTAGCGATCGTTGTTTTTGACGAACTGGTGTAATATCAGGCTAGGTGTCGATGCGATGTTCGACAATAGAGGGATCAAGGCCAGGCATTTCTGTGTATGACCAGGAGAAAATATCTCGATATTCTTGGAAGAGGGCTTTATACGCGGTGATTTCTTGAGGAGTGCATGCGGCGCCAATGGTGATTTCCTCGACAACTCCATTTTTGATGGAAATATCGATTTTGATGGTCGGGGAAATGTTGGCCATGTTTCCTTCTTCAAAAGCATTAGGGGAAGGAATGGGGTTGTTGAACTAGTCGATATGCCCTGGTGGGATAAAATCCTTGGTTTCGACTACGTATATGGGGTGTTGGTTAGGAGGTGTGAAGGATTCCTATGGAAAGAAGAGTTATTTGTGGTGTAGCGCATCCCATGGGTAGTCGGGGGTGTTTAATTCTTCGAGTATGTCCTCGTCACAGTGGAATTGGCAGGAATACAAGGGATTGTAAAGAGTGATATCGGTGACTATCACCATGTGGTTTTCCTCTGGTGATGAAGAAGTAGGGGGAATGACACAATGAGATTGCGATGGTTCGCTTGACATAAACTAAATATCGAGGTACTGAGGAGTACCAGTGGTAGTTGGATGTAAAATTTTCATAGGGAAATGAACGGGAGAATTGGGGGGATTTGGGGGTAAATCCTCGGATAAGTCATCCAAGAACCATGGAGGAATAGAGAGTGCCTTTGGTTCAGGAGAAATGATATGAAGAACCTCCAGTGATGAGGTAAGGTTAATCATCGATTCTGTAGGGGGTGCAGGGGTTTGAATCAGGGTCGATTGGCGTTGCCTATATTCAATGATCATAGGACATTGGTATGTAAAATGATCTAAGGATTCACATAGAGAGCAAGGGCATCTCATACGTTCATTGACTGAAGTTGTGACATAATGGATGTCAGTGATGTTTGGTAGGGATGATGTAGCTGGATTGGGTTCGTGCTGGAAGCTTTGGTGTACTGCGACTAATGTTTGCCATAATTGAGGTAGTGCTGGGAAATGGTGTGTATAATGGCCATATTCGAAACATATGGTGCAAGCGAATTTGGTTCGTAGCCCTTTTCTACTTGCATTAGGGGAGATAGCGACAGTGATTGCTACAGTGACAAGCAGTGATGGTGTTTGATTGAGCTGAATTAGGTTACGTAACTCGGGTAGAGATGGGCATTTGTTGGTTGGGTGTCCATATTTCTCACATAGCACGCAAGGAGGTTGGATGCGTGGGGGAAGTGGAGCTGTGGGATACTTCTTCTTTCGCCTGCCCCCAGCTGTGGCAGGGAGGTTAGTGAGTGGGGGTGTAGAGGGTATGGTGGGAGTGAGTATGGGAATCGTCATTGGGATTCCTTTGTTTGGGGGGGCAGGGATGGTTGAGGGACCATCTCTGGTGGAAGTAAATACGAAATGGGGATTTCCAACACCATATTAGGGAGGGTAATCATTGCGGCCACTTGGAAATCTTGTACGCCTGGTGGAGGGTAAAATAATGGGATTTGAGTAATGGATTGGGGAACTGTTTCCCAAACTGGGATATGGCCTTGGGGAGAGGTGAAATCGTGAACTGGTGGAGTCGACGAGTTCGAAGGAGGCTCGTGAGGGAGGAGCTCTATGACTAGTGGGACATCAGATATGATAGAAGCCTCCCTGGGAGGAAGGGTATCATCCATATCAGTTCCTTTGGACTATACAATGCATACTTTATTGGAAGGATGAAGGAGTGTTGGTGCACCATGGTAAGTTCCTAACAATGATGGGTCTTTGAAAATTTCAGGACCTATTTCGATGAGTGGGTATGATTCATGATTAGTGTGGATGAGAGGGAGAATGTTATAGATGTTGGCAGAAGGGTTAGGCTCATAATGTGAAACTTGGTCAATGGTGATGATCTTCCCATTATGGGGGAACATCATGGTTCGAAATATGGAAGAGGCAACTGGCTTCACATCGTACATGTAGCTACGACCGAACAAAATATTATAGTCAAGTGGGGCATCGATAACTTCAATGTCGATGAGGATGGTCTTGCCCCTGAGTTCTACAGGGACATTTTGGAAGAGCCCTTCAGGAGAAGATGGTCATCCGCCATAAGCTCTCAAGGTAATGGCAGATGGTATGAGTTCGGGGGAACCAAGTTTCTTCCATATAGACTTGGACATGATGCATGTGGATGCGCCTTGATCGATGATGCATTGATGAACTGTAATGTTTCAAATTTTCACTGGGATTTCAAAAGCGATTAGAGCGGGAAGGCGAGGTTCGCCGCTATCGAGATCAAATGTGATGAGTTGAGTATCCACGGGGTCGACTGCCCCCAAGGCGGAAAGCAATGATTTATGTTGAGTGGGACAAATTTGAAGGACTTCTAAGGCTGACATGGCAGTCAGGGATTGTGCTAAGTCATCGACCAAACTGTAATTATGAGCCACCCTAGTCTGTGGGTTGTGGACATTCCTGCGCAATGGGGTGCGAGGGATGCAAAGAGGTGTTTCTGCGTTAGGGCGAGGAATCACCAACGGGGGTCTCGTTGGTGCTGGGATTGTTTTTGGGGGAATGGGGGGAGACTCAGTGGGTGCACGGTATTGACGACTACGTGTATGTAGAAGGACTTCTTCCTCACTAGTGAGGAGGATAGTGCGATCTACAGGATTGTTTGGGTTGAGATATTGTCCCAACTGTGGGGGGGTAGGCTACATGTCCTGTTGGGTGTTCATCACACCCTGGTGTGGAATGGGATTCTGCAGCACGGCTGGGGGAGGTTGTTGCACGTATTGTTGTGGGGCCTGCTGAGGGGCATGCGGTGATGGAGGATGTGGTACACTTTTTGAGTCTTTCATCCGTTTATAATCAGCGATTTGGGGGCAATGATGAGTATAATGACCGAACTCATCGCAAAGGGCACAAGGGAAGTTGGTTTGAAGATTATTGTTATTTTTCCCTTGATGCCTGTTGTTATTTCCCCCTTGGGGGTTTTGATTCCATTAATTTTGGTTGCCCCTGGTAGGTTGGTTCTGTTGGGGGTGAAACTCGCCTTGACCCGAGTTGCTATTGTTCCTGTTTTTTCCTTTATTTTTGGCATTATTTGACTGATGGGTCGGATTTGCTGTATTCAGTTGTTCAAAATTTTGATATTGCTGAAGGGGAGAGGGTTGAACAAAATTCACCCGAGTGTGAGGGTGTGGGGGAGCCATGGGCTGTGGAGGATCAGGGAATGGAAAGTACGGATTCTATGGGGGTAATGATCTGTAAGGTACATAGGAGGGTGTGACACCTTCACTAGTACTTAGAGTATAAGCTGAGGTAGAGGGAGTACCAGAACTTGTTTGGATAGGTGGGTGTATTGTGGGTGCTGGCGGTGGCCCGCTGATGGGTGGAGGAAGAGAAACAATGTATGGTTGTTGATAAGGGGGTGGAGGGTAATAAGAGGTTCCCCCATATGCCGACGGATATTGAGGTGTGACATACATTGGTGGTTTTTGGGGTTGTGGACTGTGGTGTGTGGTATTACCAATCAATCCATCTTCTGAGTGAGACATCTCGGGTTTGTCTTGGATGAATGGCACGGGTTTTGGGAGGTCAGGAAGTACTGTGTATAAGTACCCCGATTGTGAATAGACGAGGTCGTATTTTTGAGCCTTACTGATGGCTTCTTCTTCTGATTGAGGGAAGGTGGAAGCCACATCTTTACCGAGGAGAGAGATAAGTGATATGAGAAACCAATCAAGACATTGTTGTTTGGTGGTTTCGGATTTTCACAAACTACGTCATCTAAGCCACTCATGAATGTGATCATCAATATGTGTGGCCAAGGTTTGTTTGAAATTAGATAGTAGTTCAAGACCATTGTCATGGTTGATTGGTAATTGGAAGAAGGTCAAAAATGCTTTGGCCAAGGACTCGAAGGTCGCATGGGACCCCGATTTTTCGTCTACAAACCATTTGGTTGATGGGCCAGTGAGCATGCATTGAAATAATCATAGTCGAATGGAATCATCCATAATGTTGTTGGAAGAGAACCATAGGTGGAAAGTCATGACATGGTTGGCAAGGTCATCCCCTATCTTTCCTTCAAACTTGGGGATATCTCAAGGTAGTTTGGCGGGCTTTGCGGGCCATGTGGGTTCATGCAATATAGGGTCATTTGTGATTTTTCTTAGATCCGGTATGTTAAGAGAGGCCAAATATGGCATCTGGAGTGGTGGCAAAGGATTAGTTCCAACCATGGTGTGAGTGTTCTATGAACCTGACCCTTAAGGGGGGCTAGGTGGGTTGGTACTTCCCCCTTGAGAGGAAGTTGGCCCCCCACTTCCATGTAAAGGAGAGTGAGTGGACAGTGGCCCTTGTGAAGTGGACCCAAGTAAGGTGGAACCAAGCAAAGATGATCCTAAGATAGTGGCACTCACAGGGGTGTTAGAAGGTGGAGCTGATGAGTTGGCAAGACTAGGAACTCCCCCTAAAATAGGAGAGAGGTTCAACAAGCGTCTAGAACGATGGGGGTTTTGTGGGTCCCCTATGATGTCCAACTAGCTGAGTGGATGTGTGCGGATGGTGGTGAGAGCAATAAATAAACAAGAGTGTTTGTTGTAATTTTTTGAACTTTGCACGATATATATATCTAAATCAAAATGTAATCAGAAGTGCATTATACATAAAGTGTTTTTGAAAAAGGATCATATATGTGGATAAGTGGGTTTTGTCCGCGTGGGGGATCAAAGAAAACAAATGCTCGTGTCCTAAAAGACGTAACGTTCTTCCTCTCAAATAGCACTAGACCTTCCAATAGTACCCAATAGTGGGGTCTGAAGTCACTGGAAGAGAAACTAGTGAAGGATGAAGTAATCAGTTATAATGAGGGGTAAAGGGGGCATATCCCGAAAGAGCTGGCGATATTTCCCAATAGCCACACAAAATCTGATCAAGGTGCAATTGCAGTCCACAATTGCCACCCGGGTAGATGTCCTAAAATTTGGTCACTAGGTACCTCGGTCAGAGTGCGACATTTAGATTTTTGGCCTAAGAAATGGGTCACGGGATGGATCTCATCTAAGAGGTGGGTGCCTCAAGGGGGGATGCATAGAAAAACTGTACCTTGACCTTCAACCCTTCAAGGGTATCTCCCTACCTTATGGTGTTAGGAACACTTGACTTGGAGGATTTACAGTTCCCTATTTGACAACTTCTATTTTTTTTGACAATGTGAGAAGTAGATAACGGGGAGTTATTTGGATGCCTATCCCCGAAATCCTACCTAGACTAAAAAATTTCTTTTGGCACCTCCTGTGGAGGAAAACTTAGTGAGTTTTTAGAAAAAAATTATATGTGGTTTGTTTGAGAGACTGGGGGTGTGAGCCAATCTCATTGAAATTAAATGGGAGTGGATAGTTTCGTCAAGAAAAGGGCGGGGTGTTTCGAAATCCCTTTGGAGGAAACTTACTTTGACCTACACTTTTCGAGACAAAAACTATGTGAGTGATAAGTGACTTTTGTGTGTGAATGAGTGAAAGTGTGCCAATGTTTTAATGAATTAGGTGTCACCTTGCTGCATGTGGACTTTGCTTGGTCCTTACAAGTGTTGATTACCTAATTAACTAAATGCCTT
>ML822123.1:87718-99721 GCA_009831015.1 Picea engelmannii | reverse complement strand
TGGGCATGTATGGGCCCGTTACAAAACCTTTAAACTTCCCTAGTGATTTAATCTAAGAAAGTAAATTTCAACACTATCCTAACTTTGTAGCATGTGGGCATGTATGGGCCCATTACAATCTTGAGATGTGTTTGAAAAATAAACTAAGAGGAGTCTCGAGGGGGCTGTTGTCCTCTATTAAAGGTTTTATTCTTTTTAAGGGAGATGAAATTGTCCTACAACCTTTTTCTGATTCTCAAGGTCGCTTTGAAGCGCGAGAGAAGAGCATATTAAATGATTGTTATCCAACTTCTGGTGCCAATGCAAGTTTTACGTGATTACAATTGATTCCAACTTATACTTTTAGTCAAAGCAAGCCATCCATGTGGAAAAATGAAAGCAAAAGAGGAAATAATGATTTTAAACCCCCTAAGTGCCTATGTGTTTTGACTAATCCCTTTATATGGAGAGGGAACTAAGTGTGGTGCAGATTACAACATGCATGAAATAATTTTTAAGAAGGCTAGGGGCCTTCCCCAAATCACAAAAAAGCTTACAATGTGTATTTTTCTGCACAAGTGCGTGGGTCTCAGAGTAGACATAGGCGCATTGAGCGCCTGTGCGCAAACCAAAACACAATTTTGGGCGCAGGTGCACAGAACAACACAGTAATTTTGGCACACATGCGCACGATGCACAACTGTGGGCCAATAAACCCGCACACACCTGACACAAGGCCATGAAGAAAATTCTGGATGGAATTCTCTCAATTCAGCTTTTAATTGGATGTTTTGCAGGTCATCTTGGGCCAGTTAAGATACCTGTAGGTTAAATAATCCAAAAGAAGAGCTAGAAAAACCCAAATGGGGTAGGAAATTGATACCTTTCCCCAGTGGAGTCGCCAATCTGTTGTGCCTCTTTTGCCACCTAAATGAGCAAAACAGAGGTGCTTACAAGCTTAGTTGGGTTAGCTAAGAAAGACAGCAGTGAAGGAAAGGGTTAGAAAAAGAAACATTAAAGATTAAGCTAAGAATTAAACTAAGAAATGAAAGAACAACTAAACTATTGAGCATAAGGACATAAGAACCAAAAAACAATAAGACTCATGTCACCAATGGCAAGGATTATATTAGTGAAAGAAAACACCAAGAAGAAAGAGGACTTTGGGTCCCTTCTTCCTCCAAGGGAGGGATTTTGGACCCCCACAACTAAGCTCTTCTTACAACTTTGAAAGAAATGGTGAAATAATCCCAAGCTAATCCACTCAAGAGGTGAGATCGATTGCCCAATGTAATGATGCTAGTATACTCTTGATGAGAAAAGAGGATTCCCCAAGAGAATAGTAGCACCATAACCTTGCAAATGAATTCCTTGAAAATGTAGTGCACCCATGGCTTGTTTTATAGCATCACTTTGAGGTATTGTGCAACCAACTTATAGTGTGAAAAGGGGTTGTTTAGGGCATTTTTATGTCTTTGACCAGCCACCCAGTCGGATCCAGCCAAGATTTGGATGTCAAATCAACTTGGAAGTTGAACCCGAAGTGGGTGGAAGGCTGACCAATCTCATAAATGCGTCATTCTCAGGTGTGCGCAACTTTTAGCAACCACAGTCGCCCATCGTGCACATGTGCGCTTTTCTTGCGTTTCTGGATGGCGCATGTGTGCGCACACCCTGTGTAGTCATAACACACCTTAATTTTATCACTAGTTGTATAGTTTTGGACCTTTTGGAAATGATTTTTTGATAATTTTGGTCCATGGGTGAACTCATAACTGTTTGAAGCTGCTGGATTCCTGTAACCATTTGCGGATGAAATTTCAGTGATAACAGGATGGTTGAGATATTCCCTCAACCTCTCCTTCTAAATTAAGATTAAGTTAGATCTAATAACAACTCATGAACTCTACATAATAGAATCACAACCTATTGTCATCATACAATTTTAATTATAATAACTATAATACCGTGTGTGAAATTGGTGGTGTGCATATTCTTGTTTTTTTTCTTCATTCATGCATTTCTTGAAGAGACTAGGGTATTCGGGAAGAGACCGATTTAAAGAAAATTTGCATTCTAGGAGATTTATTATCAACTTAAAACCAAACCAAACTGAATCAAAAGATAGTAACTAACTACTATCCTTTATCATCCTAATTTCTTTTTCTTCTTTTTATTAAAAAAAATACAACTAATAATGAATTCCTTTACCAAAAAAATGCAACTAATAATGGATTCCTTTACAATTTTTGCACTCTTTTTTTGACATCAATGCAAACAAACAAACAAGTACATTGTCTTGATGTAGTCTAAACGTTCTACATTTTTTCTCTTTTCCGGGAATATGTTCTGGATATATTTGCCCCAAATTCGGCCAGAAATTGTTGTATCTACAGATTTCAATGGCTACTTTTGTGTAATCTGAGTGCCCTGGAGGTTTTTCAACACGCTAAATCCATTTCTACATTTAGAAATACAATTTAAATAACATAAAATTGTGATTTCATACAGATTTATGTTGTCAGATTCCAGCGAAAAGGGAAAAAAACGTAGAACAATTAGACAACACCCATTGCCTTTGGTCGTAGTATTTTGCCTTGTTTTTTCTGTGTGGACTATCTTGATGGTAATGTTTGGATTCATGGTTATCCTCCATGATACACACAGTCGTGATTTTGATCGCAACATGGGGTAGACTATTCTTGTAACAACAATGCTTGCTCTGCCAAGAGATGCAACCAGGATGTTCCAAAGAGAAAACCTCCGCTATCAATAACTCACTACTTGTGGCACTGTCGATTTCATAACTTAGTTATATTACAACGTTGAAATTTATATCAACATATGCCTCACTTTTTCAATACAACTCAGATTCACAATTGTGATCTCCTAGAATTTTTTTTTGATCAATATGAAGATCTTTACCTGCAACTATAATTTCCATCAATTGTGGAACCATCCCTTTTCAATCAATCCTCCTCTCACAGACCTTGTTCAAGATGCTAAAAGCCACAAGTTGGTGCCAAAAAATAACCCAACGACCTAACTGTGTCTTAAAAGTGCATTCCATTACTAATTGAGTGACCTCACATAATTTAGTGCTTAAACAATGCACTCCATGCAACACACAAGGTGAGACGCGGTTTCGATCCAGTGACCTCAAATAACGAATTTCCTTAACGGTGCACTCCATTACCAACTGATGTACACCCCGAGGACTTTACAACATTGAAAATTATATAAGTATATGTGTGATTTTTCAATACAATTCATATTCAAATTCGCAATTATGATTTACTAGAAAAAATGTGATCAATACGAAGCTCTTTACCTGCAACTATAGTTGCCATCAATTGTGGCACCATCCTTCTCTGATGCTTGACGGGGTTCAATCAATTTTCCTCTCACTGATGGAAACCCTTATCTTGATTACATATTCCATCCATCCAATGAGCATGGAACAAAATCAATAGAAGTCAACAATTGACTTTGCTCCATGTTCCTTAGATGGAAGGAATCTAACTTCACTTACTTGTAGGATGATGTTGAAATATCAAGTCGAAAAAAATATGCTTACCATATTTCCTTGTCGAGGCAAGCTATAGCCATCACCATGAGAAATATTCGCCCTTCTATGATGTTCATCAAAGAAAATATGACTCTACTATCACAACAAACAATATGCCTCTAGAGAATATGTTGGATTATTAGAAGTATTAAAACTATAGTGAAGGATTATGATATTTGTAGAGTTTGAGGGAGAGAATTGTTACGATGTATTAAGAATGTATTAAGAATGGAAGCTAGACATGGTTTGAAAAGTTTGAAAATAAAGTTTGTAGTAGTTTAACTGTTTTATTTTAATAAAGCTTATAATAGTTTCACTGTTTTTCTTTTTGTTATTTTGGAGTTATTTTCTGTTTAAATTTGCTCGAAATCTGATGAGAAATTGTTTGATCTGCATATTTGAGTGGTCAATTCAGTATAATCCATTTCTACATTCAAAAATACAATTTAAACAATAGAAAATTGTGATTTTATACAAATTTATATCACCAAAGCAAACAAAATATATTTATTTTAACATATAATTTTAATAATAAAATCTACACAAAAAGTTTGAAAAACAACATATCAACTTATGTTAATTTTGAGATGAGGGAATTGAGAAGAGGGAATCGATGACATGTGTTAATTTTCAAGATATTGGATAGCATGTGTTCCTATTTTTTAAACCCTACATTTCTGACTTCATAGATGACCCTTGAGAGTCATATTTAGGGGATCACCATGGCCGAGATATTTTTAAATTTGTTTTAACATATATTTTGATAACATTTTAATATATTTTAATAACAAAATCTAGCCAAGTCTAAGTTTTGAAAAAAAATGAACTTATTTGAAATTTTAAATTAATTTTAACGTATAAATTTTGATTTTTTTTTAACTTTTCTTTTAAAATTTATAAACATTTTGTTTTAAAATATACAAGTTGAAAACACTCTTATTTTAGATTTTTTAAAAATATGTAATTTGTGTAGATTTCATTTTTTTTTAAATTTTTTTAAAGAAAAACTTTTTATATGAAATTATTATTTTTTTATTATTTAATTTTAACATTTTACTTGCTCTATAGTCTCCAAGGTGTAGGATAGTTGGTGATGGAGTGTGTTGTTAAGGAACTCTGTGATGTTAAGTCAACAATTCAAAACCTGCTGGGACAAAAAATCCATCCATGTTAAGGTTTGGTGTGGCTCAGGATAGGTTTGATCCCCGGGTGATTTTGACGGCTTAGATGCCCCTGAGTCGCAGTTTCTCAGCCACAGGCTAGTCCCGCAGGTCACATAAAAACTAGCAAACAAAAACAAAAACATTTTACTTGCTCTATGATATGGATGGTTGGGATTGTTAGCATGTTGCCTCATTCTCATGCTTCTTTGTTGTTTAAGTCTTTCAACACCAAACTATACGCATTCTTGTATATTTGGATGAGGCCATGTTACATTGAACCTCTCCTCAAACTTTATATATTTCACGTGTCAAGCCTCATGATCCTTCAATGATGTTTTGGTAAGACATTGTTGACGGTATGCAGTAGGGAAGATGGAGCTAGTGTTTCTCAATCATTCCAGGGTTTACATATCTATGGGTTTGCAATGGCTTGGTATTAGGATGCCTTGGATTATTTTAAAGAATGTAGGAAAAATCTATGTTGTTGGATGGTAGGTAATTATAATTTTTTAGGGTTTTTTAAGGTGCAAATCAACAAGATTCAAGGTTGATGCCAAAGGAAAAGGTGTAAGAGACTATTCAAAGGTTAGGAATTTGTTATGTAAGTCAACAAAGGTATAGCTTTGTGCATAGACAAACTTTAGGTTTGACTGGTAAAGTGGGTGGTTTTTTAATAGCCCCAAAGGCTAGGAATTGCTTGTGTAAGTTGACAAGGGTACAACTCCGTGCATAGACAAAATTTAGGTCCAATAGGTAAAGTGGGTGATTGTGTATTAGTGCCAAAGGCTAGGAATTGGTCATGTAAGTCGACAAGAGTACAAATTTGTGTATAGACAAACTTTAGGTCCGATTGGCAAAGTGGGTGATTGTGAATTAACATCGACATTGTCAAATCAAGGCAAAAAATTTAACATAGTGTTACAGAAATATTCCCCTGCAGATAGGTGAACTTTCTCTTAGATTATTGACCCCTATAACAAGATAGAAACAATCATTTGGACACTACCATTCATATAAACTCATTTTTATTATCAAAAAAGAGAGGAGAAGGTAAAGTAGGATGTACTCTATTTACGAAGTTTGTCCCAATTGCTCCTATCCGCAAACTTGAGCCAATTTCTAGCGCAAATCAATACCTGCAATGAAAAACAAGAAACAAGCGACTTCCTTCTACTCTAACGGATTAGGTAAAGCAAATTCATCTATGCAAATCAAATTAGACATAGACACACACATTAAACCACATACACGGAGGAAATAGGCCAAGTATATTAAATGAGAACTTCAAAAGGAAACTTACAATCTTGAGATGATGTTGCAACAACCTCTCCAAGTCCTCCTCTTTGTTAACAGACAAATCGGTAGGTGTGGACACTAACAGATCTCCCTAGATCCACCTGGATCTAGAACAAAACAGGACAGGACATGACTCTTTCCCTAAGTTGTAATCATTGAATCTACTAATAGGAAGGAATAAGTGACATACCTTTATATCACTTCCTTAGGTCTTTGTCGTTCCCGCTTTGCTCTGATTCTCTCGTGAAGTCAAGTCCAAGACAACACAAACCAACCAAAGTGAAGATAACAAAGTATATTCAATGTCAACTTATGCATATGATCAAGGAATTACACAATAAAGTAAGAATGACTTTATGGGAAAGGGACATGCCGCTGTATCATATTAATTGAAAGTAGAAGATACAACCTGATCGCCTTGATGTTGCAAGCTTCCTTTCAATGAACCTTGGTTCCAACACACACAATTTCTTTGTACTTGCATGAAGAAGATCCAATTCCTCTTGATAGACCAAATAGAGTCTTCAAGCTTCTGTCCAAGTAGGGTTCTTCACACAATTCTTTCACCAATTATTCATTCAATCTTGCTTAACCTTTTCCATGAGAAACCTTTCAATATATAGGAGAAGGAGAGATGGTTACATGGATGAGGATGATCCCATCAAATCTGAGAAGTCAGTAGAATGACAACCATGCGAATGCCAACTCATTTTCTAGAAGATTCCCTTCTAGAACCCTCGATACCTCTTCTCCTTTCCAAGCTTAAAAACAGGTTTGCACCCTGTGTATGGAGTAGATTGTGAGAAGTTTGCACCCTAAGTGTGGGTGGCCTGCAAGAATGAGGGATTCTCACACCCTAGACCATAGGCAGCCTGCGAACTCATCTTAAAAATATGTTTTTTGGAAGAAGACATGAGCCACTTTTCTCAAGCAAAAAGTCCTTATTGGGAGCCTGAATACATCACTGTTAAGACATCACCAAAGTGACCAAAATCATGTGTAACAGAATGATCCCCAAAGTATGAGGTCGAAATCTGTGATAGGCGAAATACTTTGTAAACTGCGTGTGTGTGTTAGAAACTAGGAGTGCACCTAATCGAAAACCTGCAAACAACCAAGCATCTACATAATATAATACCAGTTCTGAGGTAGGCATTCCCATACTCAGATCACAGACGGATGACATCATGAATGTAGGTCATGGCCACCAACCATACACCGTGGATCCATGCCATCAAAATACTGCATAGCCACCAGGAATACACAGTGGATCTATACGAGAAGACTCAAATTAAAATGACATAGCCACATGAAAAAGAAAGTGGATCTATGTGTTGATGCAAATCATACATACTCAATTGCAACCTGGATCAAAAAGATGAGACCTAGGGTCTTCAATCCCATCACCTGAAAGTACGAATCTAGCCATGTGATTACATGTGCCGAAGTCGAACATGGTAGAAACCATTTGATTACCGGTCATTGATGAAACCGTTAACAAGTGCGAGGGAAATCACTACTAATGTCAATGACTCCCAAGATACATTAGTACAATCCAACGAATGTGAATAAATGAGCTGAGGTCCAACATTTGACGGAATCTCCCAATCAGGAGTCAATAATGAAAACCCACTGTCGAAAGCGAGGAAACCTGCCATTGAGGCATGCAAGTTCCAAGGTACCAAATAATTTCTAAGTCTTGTTTCCGGATAATGAGTTGGATTCGATGGAACAAGACTTGTCACAGGAGGGCATTGATGTATCCCCCATCAATGACACGAAATAATTAATAGATTTTGAAGGTGAAACAAAGTGTGAATATAGGTTGAAACAGACACAGGGAAGGCCGACATGGTAATAATGGACAACTACAGACGACCGACTCAATAAAGGACTTGGATGAACTTCTCTTGAACATATGAATGACATGACCAAGGACTTGGGATGACTAACTCAGAGACGACCCATGATATGACCTTGTAGCAAGTCGAATGAGAGACACATGGATTTCCCAAACCAGTTTCAAATAATGAATAGGGGGTTTCATGTTCAAGAGAAACACTTATTGCCATCAATATGAATGCGAAAACACAACCCTTTCCCAAAATTCCCCCCACCATTTCTGGCGAGTACCTCTTTATTTTTATGCAAACTTGAGGAGAATAACATATGCTTGTTGATGTAAGCTCATCCTTCGGACGAGTCCCTCGGAGTATGTTTAACAAACCCTAGGAAGGAGTGGCTCGGTCCCATTATGGGTCTTTCGATGTTTGTTTAACGAGTCCAAAGATAGAAAACTCGGGGGTTTTTCATGTTTTGAGAGTCTGAAAAACACTTAAAGAGAACTCTCTCAGTTCCTTTTTTGTAGAATAGTTCGACAGGACCGAAAAAGTGATAAACTATCGCCCATCGAACGTTTTGTTCAGATACTTTTACGAGCGTGAACAGAACAAGGTTGCTCGATGATCTTTTCATTTTTATGGAGTGTGAAAAGAGCTTAAAGGATACTCCTTTGCGTTTGTCATTTTCGTGTTACCATGACGAGTACGAAAAGATGAGAAAAGTATACTCGGTTACGTTCTCATGTATTTTTGAGTGCGAGAACGAATGAAGACTGAGCTCGAGGTTTTTCTAAAAACCATAAAAAGCAATCATACATGCGACAAAAAAGAAAAAACATCCGTACTCCTTCGTGTGGACTTCAAAGTTGCTATATTTGCAAAAGGTCACACTCATAGGACTATTAGGCATTAGGTTTTATGGACAAAACAATATAAAAATCAACAAAAACAGTAAAAAGTGAATAAATATGGGTAAAAAGGGCCTTTACCATTTTCATTGTGATTTTGCCAAGAACTTTGCCCAATACACCTCATTTTCCCCCAAATTTCATTGCTCGATCGTGGGAGGCACAGGCAACCATTTGGTGAACCATCTCTGCCAATGAGGTAAGCTCTTGATATTCTACCTTTTCCATGGTTTAGTTTTAGTTTTTATTGGCAATTTTCAAGGTTTTGGGTTCGTTTTAGGGCCAAAACTTGTGCCCGAGCATTCTCGCAGGCTAGCCATGCAGGACCTGTGAGAATCTAGGATTCTCACACGCGGCCTTAAGGGCACCTGCGAGAATCTTGCACTGTGCTAAAGGGGCACCTGCGAGGGCTGAAAAATGAAATTTCAATTTGATTTTTGCTCAATAAAAATTATGCCAAGGTTTGAAATAAGTTGTTGACCCTTCTCTTATGGTTCTTGTGCAGGCATTTGACCATCATGATGTTGGAGTGGTGAGAAAGAGAACATGAGGAAGAGGATTCCATTTCCGGGAATGACCTAGGTACCATTGCTACCCTCCGAGATTGTGGGCTCTTGAAATTCTTCAGGATTCCGGGCATGAGGGCCCAAATCAGGTTGTTGGAGTACCTGGTTCATATGTGGGATGTGGACTAATAGTTGTTTCACATGGGAGTCCACACATTGACCCTAGATATCGAGGATATATATTTTCTAAAAAGGTTATCACAATGTGGGTACCACGCTAGCTTGACCAGTAGCCGAGGTGGAAGACTCCCTATGAGTGAGTATTGTCGCCAGTACTATGTCCCCGAGGCAGAAAGAAGCAAGGGCAAGGTTTCTATTTGGGGGGTCCAAAACTTGACCCTGCGAACCATCTTGTTCACTATAGCATGCATTGCCAGGAGCGCAGATCCACACATGGCTCTCTAGAGCTACTTCCAATATGCCATAGAGTGCATAGAGCCACGAGTCTTCAACTAGTCGGATGCAGTTCTCCGTAGTATGAAGAGGCAATTGACGAAGTGCAGGAGGGGAAACTTGAAGTAGTTTGGGTATGGATCACTTTTGGTGTACTTCTTTCTCGAGAGGGTCCCATTGCTGAGATTACAAGTTGATTGGGGTTTACCGGCCCCACAGGATCCAAGGATGCTGAGGTGGTGCAACCTCATGGTCCAACACGTAGCTGGGCCCATCATCAAGTACAATGATTCATTTTTCGATAGGTTGCAGCCACAAATGATGATGATTGATGACTAGCACACATTGGTTTGGATTTACGAGGGGATCCGGATTTAGCCCTGCCTGAGGATGCTCAGTGGGGTGACCTAGGTAAGAAGTACACATTTTGTTCTTTTAAATGTTTTTGTAATTTTTATCATATAAAATGTTTTTATATTTTTCCAAGAACTAATAAAAAAATATCTTTTTGATGACACAGATGTGGGGCCATATCGACCTCTAGGAACGTCTCCTATTCAACGGTGAAGAGAGGCGGCTCCAATGGCGTGATGGGATGCCGAAGACTATGAGGCAGTGGAGCAGAACTTGGAGGGCTTGACTGCTGACATCCCAGATATGGCTATTGGGGAGATCCCTAGACGTTGTCAATGCCATACTGTAGGCGTGTCAAAGTCTATTAGTTGACTACTTCGTAGGGTGGCCCGGGCAGTTGTGTGTTATTGTGAGCATCACCCATGACACTATTTTGTAAAATCTATGAGCTTCATGTTTTGATATTTTGGTCCTTGGACAAAAAATTTTTGTAAAAACTTTTGATTGTTATATACATATATATGGCTTCTACCGGCTTATCTTGTGTTGTGTGATACGTGTGATGTGATTGGTTTATAAATGGCTCAAATTTCTGTCTAATACATAGTTAGCTAATGCATCAGTCAATGTATTTAGACATATAGGAATGTGTTGAGACTCAATATAATCAAAATAGCGTTCCAAGAGGCGAATTCGTAAATATACCTGTAATAAAGTAGGACTTCGTATAGCATAGATATTACTTAGCTGTAGTACTACTAGCTGCGAATCGATTTGTACAACCAAGTGGCGGATACCGAGCGAAATAACATCAATCAATAATTCGATAACGATGCTATACTTTGCAATATTTTTGGTCACACGGTCGAGACACACACCTCGTAGAGTGATAAGTTCGTTTTGTTAGAAAAACAAGACCGTGGAGCAATAAAATAAAACAAATGCGGAAACAAAACACAGAAGATACACAATACAATAGAGACACAGATTTACATGGTTCTCCCAGTGTGGGCTACATCCACCAGAGAAATTGCCAGGTTCTTCCTTTATTATTATCCAACATATGAAGGGATACAACCTACAACAAACCCGTTGTAGCTTCCTCTTCTTTCTCTCACAGTCTCCTATATCAGAATACAATATTCATAATCAACCATAGCCGCAATACATTTCCCTCATAAAAGAGGGTTGCCTTCTAGGGAAAAAAACCCTAACATAATCTCTACCATTAGATCTACGACCTTATAATGGACGGTCCAAATTTACAATGAAATTACAATATACATTTACAAGGCAATTTTTCCTTCGGGGGCCCGCTTTCCCCTAGACCTCCCAGCCGGGGTGATAGCCCCCCTGGACCCCATAGAGGGGGTACCCCCCCTTTTCACTCCCCCGCGTGGAAGAGTGTACATACTTCTGGGGTGTACTGAACCTTCTTGGACCTGGAAAATTTCTCATCTTCATCTTCATCCTTGAAGACTAACTGAAACTGAGCAGGAGCTCAATTTCTCCCTGGTTACTCCCTTTGTTAACATGTCTGCAGGATTCTAGCTAGTGTGTATCTTTTCCAACTTCAAATGTTCATCTTCCAAGGCAGATCGTATGAAGTGGTACCTTAACTATATATTCTTATTCTTCGAATGGAAGGCTGAGTTCTTTGCAAGGTGAATGGCACTCTGACTGTCACAGTGTAACCTATTGTTCTCCTGCTTCTTTCCCAATTCCTCCACAAACCTCTGTAACCAAATCATCTCTTTACTAGCCTCTGTAGAAGCAACATACTCTTCCTCTATTGTTGAAAGTGAAACAACCTTTTGCAGTTTCGAAATCCAACTTACTGTTGTTCCACCTATAGTAAAAACATACCCTGTGGTGCTCCTCCTGCTATCTTTATCACCTGCCATATCTGAATCAACATATCCCTGTAGAAAAGTG
>ML822123.1:74243-84402 GCA_009831015.1 Picea engelmannii | reverse complement strand
ACAGACCCACCTTCTGACATCTTCATATTAAATAATCTCTTCATTAGAAATACCTTATTGGACGTCGAGGGTTTTTCATACAATTTGGCCAATGCGTCCATCAAACCCTTCATTGTCTTTTCTTTGGAAATATTGAAAGCCACCGACGCTTCCAGGCTCAGCCGTATCGTTCCTAGATCCTTTCTATCAAGAATCTCCCATTCTTCGTCCTTGATGGTCGTCGGCTTATTTTCTACTCCGCCCAATTTTGGCCGTTAAATTTCTTGACCCTAAACTTTCCATCTTCCAACATTGCTCCCACTCGAACTAGGAACCCTCTTTTCCAGCGAGTTACCTTTCGCTCTGATACCAGTTGTTAGAAAAACAGGACCGTGGAGCAATAAAATAAAACAAATGCAGAAACAAAACATAGAATATACACAATACAATAGAGACACAGATTTACGTGGTTCACCCAGTGTGGGCTACATCCACTAGATAAATTGCTAGTTCCTTCCTTTAGTATTATCCAACATATGAAGGGATACAACCTACAACAAACCCGTTGTAACTTCCTCTTCTTTCTCTCACAGTCTCCTATATCAGAATACAATATTCACAATCAACCATAGCCGCAATACATTTCCCTCATAAAAGAGGGTTGCCTTCTAGGGAAAAAAACCCTAACATAATCTCTACCGTTAGATCTGTGACCTTATAATGAACGGTCCAAATTTACAATGAAATTACAATATACATTTACAAGGCAATTTTTCCTTCGGGGGCTCGCTTGTCCCCAGACCCCCCAGCCGGGGGGATAGCCCCCTCGGACCCTGTAGAGGGGGTACCCCCCCTCTGCACTCCCCCATGTGGAAGAGTGTACATACTTCTGGGGTGTAAATACTTCATGGGGTATAAACATGGCTGAAAGCAAGGTCCTCTGAATCAGGAAGATAATCAGGCTCCACAACCAACACGTTTGTAGGGGCGTAAATTGCCTAAGCAGTAGAAGCAAGGTTCTGAGTAGTACGGTTAGTGCCATCACCAAAGCCAATCTGGGGTAGCGAAGACTCTGACATCTGAAAACCAAACACAACGTAACAAAAGCTGTTAAGGGAAGAGACCAGATAATGAAAAAGCATACTACAGTAACACACAAGAAGTATGATACAATAAAATACATATACTCATGCACAGGTGATCTTAGGCATAGTACTTCTTTAAGTACAACCCATTTCTGGGTTCACTCAAAGGGATACCTTCATAGTCCACTAATTCATAAGCTCCTTTCTCTAAAACTCGTCTAACGATATAAGGACCTCGCCACATAGCTTCAAATTTTCCTGCTCCTAGTATATCTTGATCTTGTTTGTAAAGGAGAACCAGATCACCTTCGGAGAAAATGCGAGGCTTGACATGTTTATCGTATTGGGCTTTGACTTGTTTCTTCTAGGATTCTATGACTAGGGTGGCGTCGCGATGAGTTTCGTCTAATCGCATGAGATACAACATATGTTCTTCTTCGACAGAAGTGTTTGGGAGGAGGTCGACAGCTAGTTTTAGGGGGGGTATCTCACATTCAATTGGTAGGATGGCTTCTAGACCATAGACTAACCGTAATGGTGTAAACCCGGTAGAAGACTTAACGGATGTCCGGTAAGCCCACCATGCTGAAAACAACATCGTGTGCCAACTCGTTTTGTGAATCCCTATCATTCGTCAAAGCATGGTAATGAGGACTTTGTTAATTGCTTCGACTTGGCCATTGGCTTGTGGGTAATAGGGTGTTGAGTTTTCATGGCGAAGACCCAACTTTTCAGTGAGTTTGGACATCATGAAGTTTCTAAAGTGGCTACCGTGATCAGTGACAATAGCCTGAGGAACACCAAAACGAGCTATGATGTGATTGAATATGGATAATGTTGTGGTCTTTCCGATGTTTTTAAATGTCTGCATCGCCTCAACCCATTTCGTAAAATAATCTACGGCTACAATAATGTATCCATGCCCCCCGACCGAGTGAGGGTGACATGTCATGAAATCGATACCCCATTTCGTAAAAGGACCAATGGAGACCACAGGGTGAAGAGGAGCAGGATGTGACCGTATTTTATGGTTGTAGGTCTGGCAAGCGTGGCATTTTTGGACGACAATTATACAATCGTTAAATAAAGAAGGCCAAAAATACCCTTCTCACAAGATCTTCTGGGCAGTAGCATACCCAGACATATGACCGCCACAGGCGCCAGAATGGAAATCATATAGGGCTTTCTTGGCTTCGTCAAACATGAGGAAGCATCGAAAACCTGAGTCAATCCCACGATGATAAAGAGTATCACCGAGGATAATATACTGATGGGCTTGGTAGCGTATTCGACGACGGTTAGTACTAGAAAAATTGGGCTAGAAAGTCTGGGTTTGGAGATATATGATGATATCTCCGTACCAAAGATCATCATAACTAATCAGGAAAAGGGATTCATCAGGTAATGAATTGCTGCTACATTTTCCATCTCAGAGTAGGGAAAGTCGCATATCAACTCGACAAACACTATGGATTTCTTGGACTTAGCACGTTCGAATTCTAAGTCAAACTCCTGGAGTATCATGATCCATTTGGAGTATTTTCCCCCTAGCAGTTGACGTGTGAGAATGTGCTGCATAGGGTTGCAGTTAGAAATTACCGTAGTCTTGCGAGAGAGGATATAGTGTTGGAAATGTTGAACTGCTTGGACGACTGCCAAGGACAGTTTTTCAACATGTAAATACTTGGTTTCGGTAGGTGTAAGACTTCGACTCAAGTAATAGATGACACGTTTGTCATGAGAATCATCCTCCTGGACGAGAACCATAGCAATGGTGTAATTCGAGGCTATGAGGTAGAGGAAATAATCGCAATTGTAATCAGGTGGGAAGAGAAGTGGGGTACGTGTCAGGGATAGTTTCAAATCTTCGAAAGCTTTGTTGGTAGTGGTATCCCATACGAACTCAGACCCCTTTTTGAGTAGTCACGTAAATCCAAGAGTTAGCTCGGCACAGTTCGGGATGAAACGGCGAAGAAAGTTTGCCATCCCTTGCAAACTTTGTAACTAGTGAAGCGAAGAAGGAGGAGGGAGATTGAGAATCGCCTCGACCTTCAAAGGATCTACCCTGATCCCTTGATGTGAAATAATAAATCCTAGAAGTTGGTCGGATTCTATGCATAAAATGCATTTGTGAGGATTCAAGCATATATGGTAAAACCGACATCGAAGGAAAATGGCTCAGAGGTGTATTGGATGATCTACACGGTGCATGGAATGAATGGATAAGTCATCTAGATATGGCTGCACGATGTGCTTGATATCATGGAAGGCGTAAGACATAGCGCACTGAAAAGTTGCGCCAACGTTTTTTAGACAGAAAGGAAGTTTTCGATAGGCAAAAGTGCCCCAAGGACAAATAAAAGCAGTTTTGTGTTGGTCTGCGGGAACGATATTGATTTGATTATATCCGGAGAAACCATCCATCAGAGAGAAGATTTCACTTCCGGCACAATCGTCGACAATCTGGTCGACGAAGGGGGTAGGAAAGTTGTCTTTAGGACATGCTTTGTTAATATCCCTATAATCAATGCACACGCGGATTGTGCCTTATTTCTTGTTGATCGGGACAAGATTGGAAACCCAGTCAGTGGGAGCCACCAGGTAAATAAATCCGGCTTTGAGAAGTTTCTCGACTTCAAGCTTGATAGTGGCCGCTTTACGTGGGTGGACCGGACGAAGGCATTGCCAGATGGGTTTAGCGTCTGGGTATGTCTTAATCTCATGTATCAAAATATCGAGGTCAATATCCGAAATTTCTTCATAGCTTCAGGCGAAGACATCACAAAATTCTTTGAAAAGCGACTTGTAGGTGACAATTTCATCAGGGGAACACGAAGCTCTAATATGCGCATTTTTGACAATTCCAGGTTTTATGGATATGTCGAGGGGGATGGTGGGTGAGATATTACTTAAGTTCCCTTCGGAAAACACATCGTGTGTAGACTCGAGAACGGTAGAAATGACGACAACAGTCGATGGGGTCGAGATCCGTTGGTAGCTCTCAATGGTGTGTTGTTCCAGGAAGAGGATGGAACGATGATGTCCATCGTCCCAGGGGGTGTCTTCCATAACATACATAATCATCTCATCCATGGGAAAAATTACGCGGAAAGGATCTGGAGATAAATCACCAAGAGAGGGGGTAGAAGGGGTTGTCGATTGAATGGCCTGATAGGAAGATTCGACCGGACTCAAAGGCATTTCATATCCGTAACGAAGATGATCGTTGGGGTTGGGTACCATCCATGGTTCGTGAGACGCAGGGGTTCTGTGAATAGAGGTGGAGATCATGTTGATCGAGGCGACAGATGGATGTGGAACATTGGGTGGTGGGATGGGGAAGGTACCCATTAACGAGGAGTCTTTAAGAAGACCCACACCGATGTTCTCGTATTCGGGGGCGGTTTTGGCAATGAATGGTATGTTGTCGGTACACACATTTGAGTTAAAGAAGGCTAATTGGTTGATGATAATTACCTTTCCTTGATGTGGGAAACGCATGACATGGAAAAGATTCGACACAACTGTGCGCATGGAATCAATCCAGCTATGGCCAAGTAGAAGGTTGTAATCGAGAGGAGCGTCAAAGACCTCCACTTCAACTTGGACCGTTTTTCCTTCTAACGTAATCGACAATGAAGGGAGGACACCGTAAGGCTTAAAACTGGAGCCATTAAAGGATTTGAGTGTGTTGTGGGATTCAGTCAAAGGAGGAGAGTCGATGGTTTTCCAGCAGGTAATAGACATGACACACGTCGAGGCACCCTCGTCGATAACTGTTCTAATTTTTTTTTTGTCGGAGACAATAACTTGTATTTGGAATGCGAGTTGAGGGGGTAACCTTGGAATGTGATCTTCCAAGTAAAAAATTATTAAATTCGTATCCGTAGGGTCGATTCCACCGATAACTTTCAATAGTTCCTTCCGTTGTATAGGGAAACTTTGAAGGACTTCGAGGGCTGACATCGTGGATGGTGCTTGGGCCAGATCTTCAACAATACTGTAGTTTTGGGCAGCATAGGCATGAGGATTGAAAGCCGATTTTCGAACGACGCCCTTTGGAGGAGGGCAAAGAACTGTGTCGAGGCTTGGTCGTTCGAGATGAAGAGGATTGTTGGTAGGTGGAGTCGTGGGAGATGGTTGGACCAACGAAGGAGGTATAGCATCAACCTTCTCTTTGGAGGAAGAATAATCTTTGGCTCGAGTGGTAAGTGTGATGTAATTTTGCTTTGAATATCCTATACACATTAAGACATAGGATGTATTGGAGGGGGAAGGTTGGTCATGAATGACCAATTGGGCATGTTGTTGAGAAGGAAAGGGTTGTGACAATATGACCGTAGTGGGTGGTTTCGTGGTCCCTTGAAGGAACTTAGTAACCTCGGCTCGTTGTGGACATTCCTTAGTGTAGTGATCATCACCACAGATAAGACAAGGGTATCGGGGTTTGTGCTTATCCCTATCATCAACAAGTGGTGTTTTGGTTCTTTCTGCTTGTGAATTATTTTTGTCCTCCTTATTCTTACCCTTTCCCTTTCTGGATTTGTTTTTACCGGCGGGGGTAGATTGAACAACATTTACCTCAGAAGTCTTGTTGGTGGGAGGGGTAGGAGACAGAGCATTTTGAACATTAGAAGAAATGGGTTTGGGGTTGTTGCTAAAGGTTTGGACGGAATGAGGTTGGGCATGGAAAGTGCTAATCACACTATCGGTTGCATGAGAAGTAGCAGGAGTAGTTGAAGTGGTAGAAGTAGAAGGACGAGGCGCATTAAGGAGTAAGTCATAAAGAGTACCCGTTTGTGAGTAAACGAGGTCATGGTATTGAGCATGAATAATGGCATGTTCTTCCATGACAACTCCACCCATGGCGATGTCACGATCGATGTCGTTCACGAATGATTTCGTGAACCACTCTGCCAACAATTGATTGGGAAGTTCGAGTTTGATGAGACGTCTTTTCCATCGTCACTCATGAATGTGATCGGAGATATGAGTGGCTTTGGTTTGTTTGAAAGAACTCAAAACCTATTTCATAGCGGATCGGTAACTGGTAGTGGGTGAGGAAATCCATAGCGAGGGTGTTGAAGTCGGCGAAGAAACCTCATGGTAATTATATATACCACTTCACGGAAGAACTCATGAGGGTTCGCTGAAAAAGGCGTAAACGAATAGAGTCATCCATCAAGGAGTTGGATGAGCACCAAAGGTGAAAAGTCATTACATGATTGTTCGGGTCCTCTCCCAGTTTTCCATCGAATTTAGGGATGTTAGATGGTAGTTTGGCCGGTATGGCGGGCCATTGGGGAGAGTGACAGATCGGATCATTTAAAATCCTCGAAAGATCCAGGAGGTCCAGGGTGGCTAAGAAAAGTAATTGTCTATTCACATGAAGGTACTGGTGACTTTGGGGAGGGAGTCCTGTCGGCAAACCAGTGGGACCATAAGCAGTCTACATATAATGCGAGGATCCGGGAAGATTCGGTTGTTGGTGTGGAGGCAAGTAACTCATAGGGTTGTACCCTTGAATGGGGGTGTGGGGTTGAGTATTTGAGCGCCAAATAGGATTAGACGTATCGGGATAGGGTTGGCCTATACTAGGGGGTATAATGGAGCTAGCCTGAGGATGTTGCCCCCCAGTCGGGTGAGGATTATGTTGTATAAGATGATTCCAATACTGGGCCAAGGATGGAGGTATGTTTTGTCCATAGGGTGGGGTTGGTGGGAGTTTTCCTCCAATCGGGGGTTGTGTCCCAATTGGGATTTATCCTGCAAGGGGGGGTTGAGTTGGGTCTCCTTGGTGGAATTGTCCACCAACAGGAATCTGGTAATTTGGTGTGAACGATGGAATGGTGCCACTAGGATCAGTGCCTCTGATAGAGGATGGAAGAGGTCCTCTGAAAGGGGGTGGAGGAAGTGTCGGAATGAAATTGGGAGGATGGTGCCCAGAAGGAGTGGAACTGCCAGGAGTCCCGGATGAGATTTGCGTAGGAGCGGGAATAGAGGCACTCAATGCATGGTATCTGGGAGGAAGTGTTGAGGTGACTCTGGGCGAAAGAGGTGTGCCAATGGGGGCTTGTCTAGCCACTGTAATCCCGGTGTGAGGGCTTGTAGTATCTGTGTAATGGACCATTTGTAAAGGGAGATTCAAGATGTGGTCAGCCCGTGGAGCTTCTGTATCAGGAAAATAATAAGTAGTAGTAAAAGGTATTGCGTCTAGATCAGATGTTTCAGGTAGCTCAGGTGAGGCAGTGATATCAACGCCTACTCCTGAGCCAAAGAGATATCATCTAAAAATGCCAGTAGTCCAAAAAGGATCTTGACCCTCCAGTCCTAGGAAAGGACCAGTCGATGATCCAGAAGACTGAACAACTAAGTCTCCAGAAGAATTCACTCGCACAATGTGTCTCTCGGAATCAGGATGAAGTCGAAAGTCCTCTTGAGAATTCGTAATTCAGAACCGTTCTACAGAGTCAGTTCTTTCCACTTGTGGAGTGGCAACGTCTTGGACTTCACTCTGTTGAGAAGATCCCTCCGGTGAGTTGGTAGGCAAGGGTTGAGAACCTTCCATATTTTCTGGGGGTAAGCCTTGCATTCTACGTGAACGATGTGGAGGGTCAATTGTGATCGAGCTAAAAACTTACGAAGGAAATTCTATGGTCAACTTGGGTAAACAAATAGCATGTGCTAGTAAAAATATAGGAAGCAAAACCAAGCAAACAAGACCTTATAATTCCGAAGTCACTAGTTGGTGATGAAATCCAACGTCGCAACGACGAGACAAGAAGGGGCTGGGCTAGGGAAGAAAATTTACGTTGATGACCTTCTTAACGGGCTTACACCCTGGTGCAAGCTCCCACACATAATCGTGGGTATACCCTCCAAGGAGCTCGAGTGAGTTTGGCCAACGTCGATTCCAGGTACCGTGAATACTTTCCCCTTCACGGTCACCTTGTGTAAGACCCTAAGAAGATAGGCCACTAAGGTTACCACCAACAACAATAAAGCCTGGGGGAACAGTTGACAGTCCGATCCACATGCAAGGGTAGGGTATCTAGCCCGAAATCAGCTTGAGAGGCTTCCACTCATCATTGTGGGTATACCTGCAAGTGATCCCCGTAATACATGCAATCTCTACACCGATATCAACAAAGCAGGGTGAGTAACTCTGTCAATCTCAATGCAACCTTGGGTTTTACCCTTGTGTGAGAAGGGCTTCCCAGGGAAAAATGTTGCAAATGGAATTTGACACTCCTTACCACAAGATGCTATTATGTGTTTTGTGCTTTGGAGAGTGTATCTCACTACCTATTCCAAAGCTCTAGCTTAGCTAATGTTGGTGTAATAGAGTCCTAGAAAAGAGTTACTGGTTAAATTTTAAAAATTGTGCAATATTATTAAAGGTTGTTGTTACTCAAAGGAGACGGAAATGAAATCGATGTTGTGTGAGACTCTGACCCAACAATGCATAGATAGGAATGAATGATACAAATTTTTTGTTCGATGAATCCTATTTACAGGAGGGAAAGAGGAGTTTTCTGGAACAACTTGAACTATGATATATGATCTTCTTTGAAATGCAATATCAATGAATCATGAACAATGAAAATTCTCTGTTTGTTCTATTTCAACAATTGAATGCCAATATTTTCGAATAAAAAGTTGCTTAAAAAGAAAAAAACATTTTTTAATTTTCACTAGAAACCAAACAACAGTGGTGGAACTAAGAAAAACTAGCAACTGATGAAAAAGAAATATACAACAAAAAACCCAAACCAATCTTTCAATGAAGAGAAAAATAACAAATAGACAAGACTAGTCTCTTCAAATGCATGTGGGCAACAATTTTCCAAGTAATGAGCAATTGAAAAAGACAATTAATCCCAACTTTTAAACCAATAACCGGCTCCCAACCAAACAAGCACTCGGATTTCCAAAACTAGAGATTATATCCTTGTTAAGAAAAGGTCAAGAGGTAACAGTTGAGAACAAATGAACAAGAAGAGATTTCGATTTCCAAAGACTAATCATTCACGAAATTTTAAGTCAAGAAATAATCAATCACTGGCCAGAGAAGTTCTTTTCAGACACACATACAAATCTAGGCATCTGAGGATAGAAAAAACCTTAATCCAAAAAAATTACAAATGGGGTCGTAGGATGGCAGTGGTGTACAGTGCGAGAATCAAGGATTCTTGCAGGCTGGACACAAGCAGAGTGTAGTTCGAGAAGGCCTACAAAAGTGGTTCTCGTAGGCTACAGAAGGGTGCAGTGCGAGAAGGCCTGAAACTAAGAAAAATTTGGAAAAAAGACAATTTTTGAAGGAACTTCTGGACCCAGAGAGTCTGTTAGGGTCTCCTCAAGACTTAGAGATTGATGGAAATGAAAAATGGTAAGTTAAGAGCAAATGGCTAAGGAAAAACCACAAAAAACCACCAAAAATGGGTTGCATCCCCAACGGAGTCGCCAATTTTGTTATCATACAAATCGGTAGGTGCGGACACTAACAGATCTCCCTAGATCCACCTGGATCTAGAACAAAACAGAAAAAGACACGACTCTTTCCCTAAGTTTTAATCATTGAATCTACTAATAGGAAGGAATAAGTGAGATACCTTTATATCACTTCCTTAGGTCTCTGTTGTTCCTGCTTCACTCCGGTGCTCTCTTGAAGTCAAGTCCAAGACAACACAAACCAACCAAAGTGAAGATAGCAAAGTATATTCAATGTCAACTTATGCATATGATCAAGGAATTGCACAATAAAGTAAGAGTGACTTTATGGGAAAGGGACATGCCGCTGTATCATATTAATTGAAAGTAGAAGATACAACCTGATCGCCTTGATGTTGCAAGCTTCCTTTCAATGACCCTTGGTTACACCACACATAATTTCTCTATACTTGCATGAAGAAGATCCAATTCCTCTTGATAGACCAAATAGAGTCTTTAAGATTCTATCCAAGCAGGGTTCTTCACACAATTCTTTCACCAATTCTTCATTCAATCTTGCTTAACCTTTTCCATGAGAAACCTTTCAATATATAGGAGAAGGAGAGATGGTTACATGGATGAGGATGATCCCATCAAATCTGAGA
>ML822123.1:38910-49706 GCA_009831015.1 Picea engelmannii | reverse complement strand
GATTCAGATATGGCAGGTGATAAAGATAGCAGGAGGAGCACCACAGGGTATGTTTTTACTATAGGTGGAACAACAGTAAGTTGGATTTCGAAACTGCAAAAGGTTGTTTCACTTTCAACAATAGAGGAAGAGTATGTTGCTTCTACAGAGGCTAGTAAAGAGATGATTTGGTTACAGAGGTTTGTGGAGGAATTGGGAAAGAAGCAGGAGAACAATAGGTTACACTGTGACAGTCAGAGTGCCATTCACCTTGCAAAGAACTCAGCCTTCCATTCGAAGAATAAGAATATATAGTTAAGGTACCACTTCATACGATCTGCCTTGGAAGATGAACATTTGAAGTTGGAAAAGATACACACTAGCTAGAATCCTGCAGACATGTTAACAAAGGGAGTAACCAGGGAGAAATTGAGCTCCTGCTCAGTTTCAGTTAGTCTTCAAGGATGAAGATGAAGATGAGAAATTTTCCAGGTCCAAGAAGGTTCAGTACACCCCAGAAGTATGTACACTCTTCCACGCGGGGGAGTGAAAAGGGGGGGTACCCCCTCTATGGGGTCCAGGGGGGCTATCACCCCGGCTGGGAGGTCTAGGGGAAAGCGGGCCCCCGAAGGAAAAATTGCCTTGTAAATGTATATTGTAATTTCATTGTAAATTTGGACCGTCCATTATAAGGTCGTAGATCTAATGGTAGAGATTATGTTAGGGTTTTTTTCCCTAGAAGGCAACCCTCTTTTATGAGGGAAATGTATTGCGGCTATGGTTGATTATGAATATTGTATTCTGATATAGGAGACTGTGAGAGAAAGAAGAGGAAGCTACAACGGGTTTGTTGTAGGTTGTATCCCTTCATATGTTGGATAATAATAAAGGAAGAACCTGGCAATTTCTCTGGTGGATGTAGCCCACACTGGGAGAACCATGTAAATCTGTGTCTCTATTGTATTGTGTATCTTCTGTGTTTTGTTTCCGCATTTGTTTTATTTTATTGCTCCACGGTCTTGTTTTTCTAACAAAACGAACTTATCACTCTACGAGGTGTGTGTCTCGACCGTGTGACCAAAAATATTGCAAAGTATAGCATCGTTATCGAATTATTGATTGATGTTATTTCGCTCGGTATCCGCCACTTGGTTGTACAAATCGATTCGCAGCTAGTAGTACTACAGCTAAGTAATATCTATGCTATACGAAGTCCTACTTTATTACAGGTATATTTACGAATTCGCCTCTTGGAACGCTATTTTGATTATATTGAGTCTCAACACATTCCTATATGTCTAAATACATTGACTGATGCATTAGCTAACTATGTATTAGACAGAAATTTGAGCCATTTATAAACCAATCACATCACACGTATCACACAACACAAGATAAGCCGGTAGAAGCCATATATATGTATATAACAATCAAAAGTTTTTACAAAAATTTTTTGTCCAAGGACCAAAATATCAAAACATGAAGCTCATAGATTTTACAAAATAGTGTCATGGGTGATGCTCACAATAACACACAACTGCCCGGGCCACCCTACGAAGTAGTCAACTAATAGACTTTGACACGCCTACAGTATGGCATTGACAACGTCTAGGGATCTCCCCAATAGCCATATCTGGGATGTCAGCAGTCAAGCCCTCCAAGTTCTGCTCCACTGCCTCATAGTCTTCGGCATCCCATCACGCCATTGGAGCCGCCTCTCTTCACCGTTGAATAGGAGACGTTCCTAGAGGTCGATATGGCCCCACATCTGTGTCATCAAAAAGATATTTTTTTATTAGTTCTTGGAAAAATATAAAAACATTTTATATGATAAAAATTACAAAAACATTTAAAAGAACAAAATGTGTACTTCTTACCTAGGTCACCCCACTGAGCATCCTCAGGCAGGGCTAAATCCGGATCCCCTCGTAAATCCAAACCAATGTGTGCTAGTCATCAATCATCATCATTTGTGGCTGCAACCTATCGAAAAATGAATCATTGTACTTGATGATGGGCCCAGCTACGTGTTGGACCATGAGGTTGCACCACCTCAGCATCCTTGGATCCTGTGGGGCCGGTAAACCCCAATCAACTTGTAATCTCAGCAATGGGACCCTCTCGAGAAAGAAGTACACCAAAAGTGATCCATACCCAAACTACTTCAAGTTTCCCCTCCTGCACTTCGTCAATTGCCTCTTCATACTACGGAGAACTGCATCCGACTAGTTGAAGACTCGTGGCTCTATGCACTCTATGGCATATTGGAAGTAGCTCTAGAGAGCCATGTGTGGATCTGCGCTCCTGGCAATGCATGCTATAGTGAACAAGATGGTTCGCAGGGTCAAGTTTTGGACCCCCCAAATAGAAACCTTGCCCTTGCTTCTTTCTGCCTCGGGGACATAGTACTGGCGACAATACTCACTCATAGGGAGTCTTCCACCTCGGCTACTGGTCAAGCTAGCGTGGTACCCACATTGTGATAACCTTTTTAGAAAATATATATCCTCGATATCTAGGGTCAATGTGTGGACTCCCATGTGAAACAACTATTAGTCCACATCCCACATATGAACCAGGTACTCCAACAACCTGATTTGGGCCCTCATGCCCGGAATCCTGAAGAATTTCAAGAGCCCACAATCTCGGAGGGTAGCAATGGTACCTAGGTCATTCCCGGAAATGGAATCCTCTTCCTCATGTTCTCTTTCTCACCACTCCAACATCATGATGGTCAAATGCCTGCACAAGAACCATAAGAGAAGGGTCAACAACTTATTTCAAACCTTGGCATAATTTTTATTGAGCAAAAATCAAATTGAAATTTCATTTTTCAGCCCTCGCAGGTGCCCCTTTAGCACAGTGCAAGATTCTCGCAGGTGCCCTTAAGGCCGCGTGTGAGAATCCTAGATTCTCACAGGTCCTGCATGGCTAGCCTGCGAGAATGCTCGGGCACAAGTTTTGGCCCTAAAACGAACCCAAAACCTTGAAAATTGCCAATAAAAACTAAAACTAAACCATGGAAAAGGTAGAATATCAAGAGCTTACCTCATTGGCAGAGATGGTTCACCAAATGGTTGCCTGTGCCTCCCACGATCGAGCAATGAAATTTGGGGGAAAATGAGGTGTATTGGGCAAAGTTCTTGGCAAAATCACAATGAAAATGGTAAAGGCCCTTTTTACCCATATTTATTCACTTTTTACTGTTTTTGTTGATTTTTATATTGTTTTGTCCATAAAACCTAATGCCTAATAGTCCTATGAGTGTGACCTTTTGCAAATATAGCAACTTTGAAGTCCACACGAAGGAGTACGGATGTTTTTTCTTTTTTGTCGCATGTATGATTGCTTTTTATGGTTTTTAGAAAAACCTCGAGCTCAGTCTTCATTCGTTCTCGCACTCAAAAATACATGAGAACGTAACCGAGTATACTTTTCTCATCTTTTCGTACTCGTCATGGTAACACGAAAATGACAAACGCAAAGGAGTATCCTTTAAGCTCTTTTCACACTCCATAAAAATGAAAAGATCATCGAGCAACCTTGTTCTGTTCACGCTCGTAAAAGTATCTGAACAAAACGTTCGATGGGCGATAGTTTATCACTTTTTCGGTCCTGTCGAACTATTCTACAAAAAAGGAACTGAGAGAGTTCTCTTTAAGTGTTTTTCAGACTCTCAAAACATGAAAAACCCCCGAGTTTTCTATCTTTGGACTCGTTAAACAAACATCGAAAGACCCATAATGGGACCGAGCCACTCCTTCCTAGGGTTTGTTAAACATACTCCGAGGGACTCGTCCGAAGGATGAGCTTACATCAACAAGCATATGTTATTCTCCTCAAGTTTGCATAAAAATAAAGAGGTACTCGCCAGAAATGGTGGGGGGAATTTTGGGAAAGGGTTGTGTTTTCGCATTCATATTGATGGCAATAAGTGTTTCTCTTGAACATGAAACCCCCTATTCATTATTTGAAACTGGTTTGGGAAATCCATGTGTCTCTCATTCGACTTGCTACAAGGTCATATCATGGGTCGTCTCTGAGTTAGTCATCCCAAGTCCTTGGTCATGTCATTCATATGTTCAAGAGAAGTTCATCCAAGTCCTTTATTGAGTCGGTCGTCTGTAGTTGTCCATTATTACCATGTCGGCCTTCCCTGTGTCTGTTTCAACCTATATTCACACTTTGTTTCACCTTCAAAATCTATTAATTATTTCGTGTCATTGATGGGGGATACATCAATGCCCTCCTGTGACAAGTCTTGTTCCATCGAATCCAACTCATTATCCGGAAACAAGACTTAGAAATTATTTGGTACCTTGGAACTTGCATGCCTCAATGGCAGGTTTCCTCGCTTTCGACAGTGGGTTTTCATTATTGACTCCTGATTGGGAGATTCCGTCAAATGTTGGACCTCAGCTCATTTATTCACATTCGTTGGATTGTACTAATGTATCTTGGGAGTCATTGACATTAGTAGTGATTTCCCTCGCACTTGTTAACGGTTTCATCAATGACCGGTAATCAAATGGTTTCTACCATGTTCGACTTCGGCACATGTAATCACATGGCTAGATTCGTACTTTCAGGTGATGGGATTGAAGACCCTAGGTCTCATCTTTTTGATCCAGGTTGCAATTGAGTATGTATGATTTGCATCAACACATAGATCCACTTTCTTTTTCATGTGGCTATGTCATTTTAATTTGAGTCTTCTCGTATAGATCCACTGTGTATTCCTGGTGGCTATGCAGTATTTTGATGGCATGGATCCACGGTGTATGGTTGGTGGCCATGACCTACATTCATGATGTCATCCGTCTGTGATCTGAGTATGGGAATGCCTACCTCAGAACTGGTATTATATTATGTAGATGCTTGGTTGTTTGCAGGTTTTCGATTAGGTGCACTCCTAGTTTCTAACACACACACGCAGTTTACAAAGTATTTCGCCTATCACAGATTTCGACCTCATACTTTGGGGATCATTCTGTTACACATGATTTTGGTCACTTTGGTGATGTCTTAACAGTGATGTATTCAGGCTCCCAATAAGGACTTTTTGCTTGAGAAAAGTGGCTCATGTCTTCTTCCAAAAAACATATTTTTAAGATGAGTTCGCAGGCTGCCTATGGTCTAGGGTGTGAGAATCCCTCATTCTTGCAGGCCACCCACACTTAGGGTGCAAACTTCTCACAATCTACTCCATACACAGGGTGCAAACCTGTTTTTAAGCTTGGAAAGGAGAAGAGGTATCGAGGGTTCTAGAAGGGAATCTTCTAGAAAATGAGTTGGCATTCGCATGGTTGTCATTCTACTGACTTCTCAGATTTGATGGGATCATCCTCATCCATGTAACCATCTCTCCTTCTCCTATATATTGAAAGGTTTCTCATGGAAAAGGTTAAGCAAGATTGAATGAATAATTGGTGAAAGAATTGTGTGAAGAACCCTACTTGGACAGAAGCTTGAAGACTCTATTTGGTCTATCAAGAGGAATTGGATCTTCTTCATGCAAGTACAAAGAAATTGTGTGTGTTGGAACCAAGGTTCATTGAAAGGAAGCTTGCAACATCAAGGCGATCAGGTTGTATCTTCTACTTTCAATTAATATGATACAGCGGCATGTCCCTTTCCCATAAAGTCATTCTTACTTTATTGTGTAATTCCTTGATCATATGCATAAGTTGACATTGAATATACTTTGTTATCTTCACTTTGGTTGGTTTGTGTTGTCTTGGACTTGACTTCACGAGAGAATCAGAGCAAAGCGGGAACGACAAAGACCTAAGGAAGTGATATAAAGGTATGTCACTTATTCCTTCCTATTAGTAGATTCAATGATTACAACTTAGGGAAAGAGTCATGTCCTGTCCTGTTTTGTTCTAGATCCAGGTGGATCTAGGGAGATCTGTTAGTGTCCACACCTACCGATTTGTCTGTTAACAAAGAGGAGGACTTGGAGAGGTTGTTGCAACATCATCTCAAGATTGTAAGTTTCCTTTTGAAGTTCTCATTTAATATACTTGGCCTATTTCCTCCGTGTATGTGGTTTAATGTGTGTGTCTATGTCTAATTTGATTTGCATAGATGAATTTGCTTTACCTAATCCGTTAGAGTAGAAGGAAGTCGCTTGTTTCTTGTTTTTCATTGCAGGTATTGATTTGCGCTAGAAATTGGCTCAAGTTTGCGGATAGGAGCAATTGGGACAAACTTCGTAAATAGAGTACATCCTACTTTACCTTCTCCTCTCTTTTTTGATAATAAAAATGAGTTTATATGAATGGTAGTGTCCAAATGATTGTTTCTATCTTGTTATAGGGGTCAATAATCTAAGAGAAAGTTCACCTATCTGCAGGGGAATATTTCTGTAACACTATGTTAAATTTTTTGCCTTGATTTGACAATGTCGATGTTAATTCACAATCACCCACTTTGCCAATCGGACCTAAAGTTTGTCTATACACAAATTTGTACTCTTGTCGACTTACATGACCAATTCCTAGCCTTTGGCACTAATACACAATCACCCACTTTACCTATTGGACCTAAATTTTGTCTATGCACGGAGTTGTACCCTTGTCAACTTACACAAGCAATTCCTAGCCTTTGGGGCTATTAAAAAACCACCCACTTTACCAGTCAAACCTAAAGTTTGTCTATGCACAAAGCTATACCTTTGTTGACTTACATAACAAATTCCTAACCTTTGAATAGTCTCTTACACCTTTTCCTTTGGCATCAACCTTGAATCTTGTTGATTTGCACCTTAAAAAACCCTAAAAAATTATAATTACCTACCATCCAACAACATAGATTTTTCCTACATTCTTTAAAATAATCCAAGGCATCCTAATACCAAGCCATTGCAAACCCATAGATATGTAAACCCTGGAATGATTGAGAAACACTAGCTCCATCTTCCCTACTGCATACCGTCAACAATGTCTTACCAAAACATCATTGAAGGATCATGAGGCTTGACACGTGAAATATATAAAGTTTGAGGAGAGGTTCAATGTAACATGGCCTCATCCAAATATACAAGAATGCGTATAGTTTGGTGTTGAAAGACTTAAACAACAAAGAAGCATGAGAATGAGGCAACATGCTAACAATCCCAACCATCCATATCATAGAGCAAGTAAAATGTTTTTGTTTTTGTTTGCTAGTTTTTATGTGACCTGCGGGACTAGCCTGTGGCTGAGAAACTGCGACTCAGGGGCATCTAAGCCGTCAAAATCACCCGGGGATCAAACCTATCCTGAGCCACACCAAACCTTAACATGGATGGATTTTTTGTCCCAGCAGGTTTTGAATTGTTGACTTAACATCACAGAGTTCCTTAACAACACACTCCATCACCAACTATCCTACACCTTGGAGACTATAGAGCAAGTAAAATGTTAAAATTAAATAATAAAAAAATAATAATTTCATATAAAAAGTTTTTCTTTAAAAAAATTTAAAAAAAAATGAAATCTACACAAATTACATATTTTTAAAAAATCTAAAATAAGAGTGTTTTCAACTTGTATATTTTAAAACAAAATGTTTATAAATTTTAAAAGAAAAGTTAAAAAAAAATCAAAATTTATACGTTAAAATTAATTTAAAATTTCAAATAAGTTCATTTTTTTTCAAAACTTAGACTTGGCTAGATTTTGTTATTAAAATATATTAAAATGTTATCAAAATATATGTTAAAACAAATTTAAAAATATCTCGGCCATGGTGATCCCCTAAATATGACTCTCAAGGGTCATCTATGAAGTCAGAAATGTAGGGTTTAAAAAATAGGAACACATGCTATCCAATATCTTGAAAATTAACACATGTCATCGATTCCCTCTTCTCAATTCCCTCATCTCAAAATTAACATAAGTTGATATGTTGTTTTTCAAACTTTTTGTGTAGATTTTATTATTAAAATTATATGTTAAAATAAATATATTTTGTTTGCTTTGGTGATATAAATTTGTATAAAATCACAATTTTCTATTGTTTAAATTGTATTTTTGAATGTAGAAATGGATTATACTGAATTGACCACTCAAATATGCAGATCAAACAATTTCTCATCAGATTTCGAGCAAATTTAAACAGAAAATAACTCCAAAATAACAAAAAGAAAAACAGTGAAACTATTATAAGCTTTATTAAAATAAAACAGTTAAACTACTACAAACTTTATTTTCAAACTTTTCAAACCATGTCTAGCTTCCATTCTTAATACATTCTTAATACATCGTAACAATTCTCTCCCTCAAACTCTACAAATATCATAATCCTTCACTATAGTTTTAATACTTCTAATAATCCAACATATTCTCTAGAGGCATATTGTTTGTTGTGATAGTAGAGTCATATTTTCTTTGATGAACATCATAGAAGGGCGAATATTTCTCATGGTGATGGCTATAGCTTGCCTCGACAAGGAAATATGGTAAGCATATTTTTTTCGACTTGATATTTCAACATCATCCTACAAGTAAGTGAAGTTAGATTCCTTCCATCTAAGGAACATGGAGCAAAGTCAATTGTTGACTTCTATTGATTTTGTTCCATGCTCATTGGATGGATGGAATATGTAATCAAGATAAGGGTTTCCATCAGTGAGAGGAAAATTGATTGAACCCCGTCAAGCATCAGAGAAGGATGGTGCCACAATTGATGGCAACTATAGTTGCAGGTAAAGAGCTTCGTATTGATCACATTTTTTCTAGTAAATCATAATTGCGAATTTGAATATGAATTGTATTGAAAAATCACACATATACTTATATAATTTTCAATGTTGTAAAGTCCTCGGGGTGTACATCAGTTGGTAATGGAGTGCACCGTTAAGGAAATTCGTTATTTGAGGTCACTGGATCGAAACCGCGTCTCACCTTGTGTGTTGCATGGAGTGCATTGTTTAAGCACTAAATTATGTGAGGTCACTCAATTAGTAATGGAATGCACTTTTAAGACACAGTTAGGTCGTTGGGTTATTTTTTGGCACCAACTTGTGGCTTTTAGCATCTTGAACAAGGTCTGTGAGAGGAGGATTGATTGAAAAGGGATGGTTCCACAATTGATGGAAATTATAGTTGCAGGTAAAGATCTTCATATTGATCAAAAAAAAATTCTAGGAGATCACAATTGTGAATCTGAGTTGTATTGAAAAAGTGAGGCATATGTTGATATAAATTTCAACGTTGTAATATAACTAAGTTATGAAATCGACAGTGCCACAAGTAGTGAGTTATTGATAGCGGAGGTTTTCTCTTTGGAACATCCTGGTTGCATCTCTTGGCAGAGCAAGCATTGTTGTTACAAGAATAGTCTACCCCATGTTGCGATCAAAATCACGACTGTGTGTATCATGGAGGATAACCATGAATCCAAACATTACCATCAAGATAGTCCACACAGAAAAAACAAGGCAAAATACTACGACCAAAGGCAATGGGTGTTGTCTAATTGTTCTACGTTTTTTTCCCTTTTCGCTGGAATCTGACAACATAAATCTGTATGAAATCACAATTTTATGTTATTTAAATTGTATTTCTAAATGTAGAAATGGATTTAGCGTGTTGAAAAACCTCCAGGGCACTCAGATTACACAAAAGTAGCCATTGAAATCTGTAGATACAACAATTTCTGGCCGAATTTGGGGCAAATATATCCAGAACATATTCCCGGAAAAGAGAAAAAATGTAGAACGTTTAGACTACATCAAGACAATGTACTTGTTTGTTTGTTTGCATTGATGTCAAAAAAAGAGTGCAAAAATTGTAAAGGAATCCATTATTAGTTGCATTTTTTTGGTAAAGGAATTCATTATTAGTTGTATTTTTTTTAATAAAAAGAAGAAAAATAAATTAGGATGGTAAAGCATAGTAGTTAGCTACTATCTTTTGATTCAGTTTGGTTTGGTTTTAAGTTGATAATAAATCTCCTAGAATGCAAATTTTCTTTAAATCGGTCTCTTCCCCAATACCCTAGTCTCTTCAAGAAATGCATGAATGAAGAAAAAAAACAAGAATATGCACACCACCAATTTCACAGACGGTATTATAGTTATGATAATTAAAATTGTATGATGAAAATAGGTTGTGATTCTATTATGTAGAGTTCATGAGTTGTTATTAGATCTAACTTAATCTTAATTTAGAAGGAGAGGTTGAGGGAATATCTCAACCATCCTATTATCACTGAAATTTCATCCGCAAATGGTTACAGGAATCCAGCAGCTTCAAACAGTTATGAGTTCACCCATGGACCAAAATTATCAAAAAAGCATTTCCAAAAGGTCCAAAACTATACAACCAGTAATAAAATTAAGGTGTTCTATGACTACACAGGGCGCGCGCACATATGCGCCATCCAGAAACGCAAGAAAAGCGCACATGTGCATGATGGGTGACTATGGTTGCTAAAAGTTGCGCACACCTGAGAACGACGCATTTATGAGATTGGTCAGCCTCCCACCCACTTCTGGTTCAGCTTCCAAGTTGATTTGACATCCAAATCTTGGCTGGATCCGACTGGGTGGTTGGTCAAAGACCTAAAAATGACCTAAACAACCCCTTTTCACACTATAAGTTGGTTGCACAATACCTCAAAGTGATGTTATAAAACAAGCCATGGGTGCACTACATTTTCAAGGAATTCATTTGCAAGGTTATGTTGCTGCTATTCTCTTGGGGAATCCTCTTTTCTCATCAAGAGTATACTAGCATCATTACATTGGGCAATCGATCTCACCTCTTGAGTGGATTAGCTTGGGATTATTTCACCATTTCTTTCAAAGTTGTAAGAAGAGCTTAGTT
>ML822123.1:21401-37630 GCA_009831015.1 Picea engelmannii | reverse complement strand
CAAACAAACCACATATAATTTTTTTCTAAAAACTCACTAAGTTTTCCTCCACAGGAGGTGCCAAAAGAAATTTTTTAGTCTAGGTAGGATTTCGGGGATAGGCATCCAAATAACTCCCCGTTATCTACTTCTCACATTGTCAAAAAAAATAGAAGTTGTCAAATAGGGAACTGTAAATCCTCCAAGTCAAGTGTTCCTAACACCATAAGGTAGGGAGATACCCTTGAAGGGTTGAAGGTCAAGGTACAGTTTTTCTATGCATCCCCCCTTGAGGCACCCACCTCTTAGATGAGATCCATCCCGTGACCCATTTCTTAGGCCAAAAATCTAAATGTCGCACTCTGACCGAGGTACCTAGTGACCAAATTTTAGGACATCTACCCGGGTGGCAATTGTGGACTGCAATTGCACCTTGATCAGATTTTGTGTGGCTATTGGGAAATATCGCCAGCTCTTTCGGGATATGCCCCCTTTACCCCTCATTATAACTGATTACTTCATCCTTCACTAGTTTCTCTTCCAGTGACTTCAGACCCCACTATTGGGTACTATTGGAAGGTCTAGTGCTATTTGAGAGGAAGAACGTTACGTCTTTTAGGACACGAGCATTTGTTTTCTTTGATCCCCCACGCGGACAAAACCCACTTATCCACATATATGATCCTTTTTCAAAAACACTTTATGTATAATGCACTTCTGATTACATTTTGATTTAGATATATATATCGTGCAAAGTTCAAAAAATTACAACAAACACTCTTGTTTATTTATTGCTCTCACCACCATCCGCACACATCCACTCAGCTAGTTGGACATCATAGGGGACCCACAAAACCCCCATCGTTCTAGACGCTTGTTGAACCTCTCTCCTATTTTAGGGGGAGTTCCTAGTCTTGCCAACTCATCAGCTCCACCTTCTAACACCCCTGTGAGTGCCACTATCTTAGGATCATCTTTGCTTGGTTCCACCTTACTTGGGTCCACTTCACAAGGGCCACTGTCCACTCACTCTCCTTTACATGGAAGTGGGGGGCCAACTTCCTCTCAAGGGGGAAGTACCAACCCACCTAGCCCCCCTTAAGGGTCAGGTTCATAGAACACTCACACCATGGTTGGAACTAATCCTTTGCCACCACTCCAGATGCCATATTTGGCCTCTCTTAACATACCGGATCTAAGAAAAATCACAAATGACCCTATATTGCATGAACCCACATGGCCCGCAAAGCCCGCCAAACTACCTTGAGATATCCCCAAGTTTGAAGGAAAGATAGGGGATGACCTTGCCAACCATGTCATGACTTTCCACCTATGGTTCTCTTCCAACAACATTATGGATGATTCCATTCGACTATGATTATTTCAATGCATGCTCACTGGCCCATCAACCAAATGGTTTGTAGACGAAAAATCGGGGTCCCATGCGACCTTCGAGTCCTTGGCCAAAGCATTTTTGACCTTCTTCCAATTACCAATCAACCATGACAATGGTCTTGAACTACTATCTAATTTCAAACAAACCTTGGCCACACATATTGATGATCACATTCATGAGTGGCTTAGATGACGTAGTTTGTGAAAATCCGAAACCACCAAACAACAATGTCTTGATTGGTTTCTCATATCACTTATCTCTCTCCTCGGTAAAGATGTGGCTTCCACCTTCCCTCAATCAGAAGAAGAAGCCATCAGTAAGGCTCAAAAATACGACCTCGTCTATTCACAATCGGGGTACTTATACACAGTACTTCCTGACCTCCCAAAACCCGTGCCATTCATCCAAGACAAACCCGAGATGTCTCACTCAGAAGATGGATTGATTGGTAATACCACACACCACAGTCCACAACCCCAAAAACCACCAATGTATGTCACACCTCAATATCCGTCGGCATATGGGGGAACCTCTTATTACCCTCCACCCCCTTATCAACAACCATACATTGTTTCTCTTCCTCCACCCATCAGCGGGCCACCGCCAGCACCCACAATACACCCACCTATCCAAACAAGTTCTGGTACTCCCTCTACCTCAGCTTATACTCTAAGTACTAGTGAAGGTGTCACACCCTCCTATGTACCTTACAGATCATTACCCCCATAGAATCCGTACTTTCCATTCCCTGATCCTCCACAGCCCATGGCTCCCCCACACCCTCACACTCGGGTGAATTTTGTTCAACCCTCTCCCCTTCAGCAATATCAAAATTTTGAACAACTGAATACAGCAAATCCGACCCATCAGTCAAATAATGCCAAAAATAAAGGAAAAAACAGGAACAATAGCAACTCGGGTCAAGGCGAGTTTCACCCCCAACAGAACCAACCTACCAGGGGCAACCAAAATTAATGGAATCAAAACCCCCAAGGGGGAAATAACAACAGGCATCAAGGGAAAAATAACAATAATCTTCAAACCAACTTCCCTTGTGCCCTTTGCGATGAGTTCGGTCATTATACTCATCATTGCCCCCAAATCGCTGATTATAAACGGATGAAAGACTCAAAAAGTGTACCACATCCTCCATCACCGCATGCCCCTCAGCAGGCCCCACAACAATACGTGCAACAACCTCCCCCAGCCGTGCTGCAGAATCCCATTCCACACCAGGGTGTGATGAACACCCAACAGGACATGTAGCCTACCCCCCCACAGTTGGGACAATATCTCAACCCAAACAATCCTGTAGATCGCACTATCCTCCTCACTAGTGAGGAAGAAGTCCTTCTACATACACGTAGTCGTCAATACCGTGCACCCACTGAGTCTCCCCCCATTCCCCCAAAAACAATCCCAGCACCAACGAGACCCCCGTTGGTGATTCCTCGCCCTAACGCAGAAACACCTCTTTGCATCCCTCGCACCCCATTGCGCAGGAATGTCCACAACCCACAGACTAGGGTGGCTCATAATTACAGTTTGGTCGATGACTTAGCACAATCCCTGACTGCCATGTCAGCCTTAGAAGTCCTTCAAATTTGTCCCACTCAACATAAATCATTGCTTTCCGCCTTGGGGGCAGTCGACCCCGTGGATACTCAACTCATCACATTTGATCTCGATAGCGGCGAACCTCGCCTTCCCGCTCTAATCGCTTTTGAAATCCCAGTGAAAATTTGAAACATTACAGTTCATCAATGCATCATCGATCAAGGCGCATCCACATGCATCATGTCCAAGTCTATATGGAAGAAACTTGGTTCCCCCGAACTCATACCATCTGCCATTACCTTGAGAGCTTATGGCGGATGACCATCTTCTCCTGAAGGGCTCTTCCAAAATGTCCCTGTAGAACTCAGGGGCAAGACCATCCTCATCGACATTGAAGTTATCGATGCCCCACTTGACTATAATATTTTGTTCGGTCGTAGCTACATGTACGATGTGAAGCCAGTTGCCTCTTCCATATTTCGAACCATGATGTTCCCCCATAATGGGAAGATCATCACCATTGACCAAGTTTCACATTATGAGCCTAACCCTTCTGCCAACATCTATAACATTCTCCCTCTCATCCACACTAATCATGAATCATACCCACTCATCGAAATAGGTCCTGAAATTTTCAAAGACCCATCATTGTTAGGAACTTACCATGGTGCACCAACACTCCTTCATCCTTCCAATAAAGTATGCATTGTATAGTCCAAAGGAACTGATATGGATGATACCCTTCCTCCCAGGGAGGCTTCTATCATATCTGATGTCCCACTAGTCATAGAGCTCCTCCCTCACGAGCCTCCTTCGAACTCGTCGACTCCACCAGTTCACGATTTCACCTCTCCCCAAGGCCATATCCCAGTTTGGGAAACAGTTCCCCAATCCATTACTCAAATCCCATTATTTTACCCTCCACCAGGCGTACAAGATTTCCAAGTGGCCGCAATGATTACCCTCCCTAATATGGTGTTGGAAATCCCCATTTCGTATTTACTTCCACCAGAGATGGTCCCTCAACCATCCCTGCCCCCCCAAACAAAGGAATCCCAATGACGATTCCCATACTCACTCCCACCATACCCTCTACACCCCCACTCACTAACCTCCCTGCCACAGCTGGGGGCAGGCGAAAGAAGAAGTATCCCACAGCTCCACTTCCCCCACGCATCCAACCTCCTTGCGTGCTATGTGAGAAATATGGACACCCAACCAACAAATGCCCATCTCTACCCGAGTTACGTAACCTAATTCAGCTCAATCAAACACCATCACTGCTTGTCACTGTAGCAATCACTGTCGCTATCTCCCCTAATGCAAGTAGAAAAGGGCTACGAACCAAATTCGCTTGCACCATATGTTTCGAATATGGCCATTATACACACCATTTCCCAGCACTACCTCAATTATGGCAAACATTAGTCGCAGTACACCAAAGCTTCCAGCACGAACCCAATCCAGCTACATCATCCCTACCAAACATCACTGACATCCATTATGTCACAACTTCAGTCAATGAACGTATGAGATGCCCTTGCTCTCTATGTGAATCCTTAGATCATTTTACATACCAATGTCCTATGATCATTGAATATAGGCAACGCCAATCGACCCTGATTCAAACCCCTGCACCCCCTACAGAATCGATGATTAACCTTACCTCATCACTGGAGGTTCTTCATATCATTTCTCCTGAACCAAAGGCACTCTCTATTCCTCCATGGTTCTTGGATGACTTATCCGAGGATTTACCCCCAAATCCCCCCAATTCTCCCGTTCATTTCCCTATGAAAATTTTACATCCAACTACCACTGGTACTCCTCAGTACCTCGATATTTAGTTTATGTCAAGCGAACCATCGCAATCTCATTGTGTCATTCCCCCTACTTCTTCATCACCAGAGGAAAACCACATGGTGATAGTCACCGATATCACTCTTTACAATCCCTTGTATTCCTGCCAATTCCACTGTGACGAGGACATACTCGAAGAATTAAACACCCCCGACTACCCATGGGATGCGCTACACCACAAATAACTCTTCTTTCCATAGGAATCCTTCACACCTCCTAACCAACACCCCATATACGTAGTCGAAACCAAGGATTTTATCCCACCAGGGCATATCGACTAGTTCAACAACCCCATTCCTTCCCCTAATGCTTTTGAAGAAGGAAACATGGCCAACATTTCCCCGACCATCAAAATCGATATTTCCATCAAAAATGGAGTTGTCGAGGAAATCACCATTGGCGCCGCATGCACTCCTCAAGAAATCACCGCGTATAAAGCCCTCTTCCAAGAATATCGAGATATTTTCTCCTGGTCATACACAGAAATGCCTGGCCTTGATCCCTCTATTGTCGAACATCGCATCGACACCTAGCCTGATATTACACCAGTTCGTCAAAAACAACGATCGCTACACCCATCCAAAGCCGCGGCTATCAAAGCCGAGATTGACAAATTACGTACGACTGGGTTTATCTACCCCATCACCAATACCTCATGGGTTTCCAACCTTGTACCCGTTAACAAAAAATAGGGCACTATCTGTGTCTGCATGAACTTTCGCGATCTCAATCACACATGTCCCAAAGACAACTTTCCAATTCCTTTCATCGATCAAATTATCAATGATTACGCAGGTCACGAGGCTCTGTCCTTCATGGATTGTTTCTCTGGTTATAATCAAATTCAAATCCATCCAGTCGATCAATACAAAACTACATTCACCACCCCTTGTGTAACTTTTTCATATCATGTCATGCCTTTTGGCCTAAAGAACGCTGGCGCAACTTTCCAATGGGCTATGACATACATTTTTCACGATCTAGCTCATATCATCCTCACATACTTGGACGACCTCACAGCTCGATCCAAAAAACACGCCCAACATCTAGATGATTTACGGATCATCTTCCAACGGTGTCGTCAGTACAACATCCGCTTGAACCCCCTCAAGTGCATATTCTACGTCACTGCAGGGCGCCTCCTTGGATTCATCGTTTCAAAAAGAAGTATTACCATGGACCCCCTTAAAGTCCAGGCCATCACAGAAATTCCACCCCCCCGGAATTTACGCCAACTCCAGAGCCTACAGGGAAAAACTAACTTTTTACGACAATTTGTCCCAGACTATGCCACTCAAGCACATGGTTTCTTTCACTTACTACGCCACGACATCCCATTCCACTGGGATGAACATGCCCAAAAAGCGTCCGACGACCTTAAAATGGCACTCTCCAACGCCCCTTTAATTAGTTCACCCGACTATAATCGCGACTATATCATCTACATCTTCAGCCACGGGATCAACATCCCATCATCTACATCAAGACAGTCCCCGGGCCACTTTTTATCCTTAGCCCCCGAGGTGCCATTTTTTCATACCCGTCCAGGTACGCATGCTCATGTTCCAAATTATCAAATAAATTCTTGTATGTTCGATTCTCTTCAGATATTGTTCAAGTCGGGTATTTGGTTTTCATGTGTGCAGGTACTTGGTCATCATACATCAGCACAACCCCTTCAGGTATATAATCAACACTGGCATGTAATCATTCCCTCTAAATCTCAATTGCATCTCCAGTCACACCCTTTAGGGTCCCCATATCTAGCTCTGCAACACCGACACCTCCATTTCATTTTGGGTACTGTCACCCGGTAGCCCTCTCCCCCACATGAGTTGTCCCATTCATAGCACCCTTCGGCACTTTGACACTCATGTTGTTTTTCAACCCTTTAGGGATGGGAGTCTCGATAGTCTTACACCATGTCGTGAATCAACCATATACTCATTCTCCTCATTTTTCTAGCTTTCCCCATGGACTCCCATGATTATCTCTTCAAGGTTCTCTTTTGACTGCACCTCCACAGTATCATTAACCCTCCATTCCATCCACAAATCAATTTGCTCGTCTGCAAATTTCCCTCCATTTCATCTACCTCATACAGAAACCCACCCATGGGACCCCCAACCTCCAATAGTTCTCCAAGAAAAATGCTCCCTAACCAACCCAACCATATTGCATCAGGGCACCCGTTTCTGTATTTGTACACTCATCCCAAATTATTCTTTATAAAATTGTAAAAATCCTTTGTTTCCAGCATTTACATATCTTTTATTCGTCACCTTTAGCGACCGTCTTCCATTTTTTGGCAAATGCAACCCATGTCGCCCTTGGTTGGGGCACTCCTTATCATCTACTCCTGTTGACATCGTCCATATACTCTGAGTATCCCACATGCCACCTACCTCTGCTCTCTGAGTTTGTTCACTTTGTCTCGCCTCTGGCACAACTTATCCCGCGTCTTGTTGTCCCCCTAACACTCGACCTAGTTGAACGGTTGCGGCCACAAGAGAGGTGCAACACATCCTAACAACTCCTACAATTAATTACACTTATAGGATATGACTTTATTACACCAATGTAAGCATTAAAGTCCAACACCCCCTCTTAAGGCTTACATTACTGGAAAAAAAAAAGCAACATTTACTAAAAAATAGAACCAAACATATTAGAAGATTTGTCTTTTGAAAACAATTCTTGGATGAGTAAAAATCCTTTAAACTGCTCCATGTTCCACTGAACGATATAGTCTTCCTATTGTAATCCAAGTTTCCTAACATCATTGGACACCATTAGCACTTGCAATGTCTCATAACCCTTGTAAAGGTATGATGTCAAAACTCCAGATCCTAGATCTCCCCCAAACTATTGGATAACAATCCCCACAATCATATCTCATAACCCCAATGAGGTATAGTTTCTCTGATCCACAAGCATCCCGAACTATTTGAACATCTATCTATCTTCCACTACATCCTTCCATGTCTTCAAAGCATGAGACTTCTTAAAGTGGGAAAGTTTCCATTTCTCTATTCAAATCAACTTCATCAAAATACAGTGGATCTTCAACGATGGCTATATTTGTTTCTTCCTTAAGATTCCCTTTGAGAAGGTCATTGGCACAAATTTTTCAATTAATAGTTGTATGACCTAATTTTCCATAGTAGAAGCATTCAATTTCGCTCTTACCTATCATTCTCTTTTCCATCATTTCTTTGAGTATAGTGCAATTTCTATCTGAGAATCACCTTCTATATCCCTTGCATTCATCGTCTTTTCTTCTTCCAAGAGTGTTTCTATAATCTCATCCAAATTTTTAGAAGACATTTGGCTTAACATAAAAAAATTGTGTTAAAATTTGAAGGTAGACTATTTAACAAAATTGATTTTGCATCTTCATATTCTACCTTAGCACCAATCTCTGTTGACTACCTTATAAGTGACTTCAATTTATTTATATGATTAGACACAGGAGTCTCAGAAGGAATTTTAAGTCTAAACGGTTGCAATTTTAGTGAGAATTTTGTATTTACAACGTTTGCACCAAACAATTGACTTAACTCATCCTAGATTTCTTTATATGACTTTGAAAGATCTTTTATTCAACATGATGTAATTGTGAGTCTGAAAAAACAAGACCAATGATGGACTTGGCTATGTCATCTCTACTTTGCCACTCAATCAAATTAATTTTCCATGGAAAAAATTCGTAATTTTATTAGAAAAGTATAAAATTACATTTGCAAATATATATTTTATATGGGGTTATAGCCAAAATATATATTGTCTTTGCATTGTCACTTCCATTTCTGAAAGATTCTTCATAACAAAAAAACATACAAAATATCAGTCTTGTTTTGTGACCCATATACCGTCCAGTCATATACAAAAGTACAAAAAAATAGCATGTTTTTTACAATATTTCTATATTTGTAATCCGTCATAGAATTCCAGTCATGGATGCATTTCTTTATATTTGTCCATCCTGAAAGGGCCCGTGATAGTCAAAACTGACTTCTATTGTATGTTATGTGATGTGACAACTTCCATATTCTAGTTGTGTGGCTTCTTTGGAAAGTCGGTCAGCCAATGTGTTCCTTTCCCCGAAAGTTCTTAATCGCATCGAAGGAGGTTCCCCAAAGAAGGCGGGGAAATCTGGCCAGCTGCAGCATGCATTACAGTTCCATCTCCCTGGTTACTCCGATGACCCATGCTCATTTCATTTGTACACAAGACCTCTAGTAGCGACATCTCCTTTCCCTTTTGCAATTCAAAGTCCATCTATTGTTCCAATTTCTTTCTCGGAGGAGAGGAGGAGGAAAATTTTCCTTTGGCTTTCCAATCATTTCCTTCGAAGGGTAGAGGGAAATTTGCTACCTCGTGGAAGTAAACGTGGCATTTATGGCATCTGAAGGGAATTCCTTCGTAGTCTAAAGTTTGAACAAAAGTCATGGTTGCCGAATCAATAGTAATCTCTTGTAGTAAGCCCTTCCTCGGATTTATCTTGACCAAAATGCGGGCCATTGTCATGTATCTCGTATATTCAAAGGACATATCAACTTCTAGGTAGCTTCCCAACAAATTTCCTATGGACGCAAATCGGTAAGTGTTCCAAAATTGCATCAAAATCTCGAGGAGCCTGACCCAGATGGGTTCCTCATCAATCCCTTCTCTCTATGCATAAAAAGTTTGGGTCCAACGTTTGAGTAGTGTGGGGGTGTCGGGTAAGCTCCATACTTTCTTTAAAACCCAATCTACATCCTCCGGTGCTAAGAAGACAAAAGAAAACCATCCTCTAGTGATTAGTCGAATATGTGGCATCTTGGAGATCTCTGGTAACCAGGTTTTAGTTACCCAATCCTTAAGAAAATCCATTCCCAATTTCTTGCCCCTAACTCTACCCACCACTACCCTTTCTTTGAAATCCATAACTCTATCCATTGCAACATCCTCTCCGAAGACCAATCGCTCTGTACCTGCCATGTCTCAAGCACACCGAATGGATTTTATGTGATGACCCTCTGTGATAATCAGCTCCTTGGTCATTCACTCCCCCCTTTGTGGAGTTTTAGAAGGCAGAAAACCCTTCTTCTCATGTATAGTATCAGCATGTTAGGTAGAAACTTCCCCACCTGTGGATACCCCCGGTCCCCGACCACTCCCCTACTCAGCATCCACTAGAAAATTTGATGGCAAATAAATCGGAGGAGAGTTGAAGCCTTCTGTGAGCACGATCTGTCTTTCGGTAGCAGCTACCTCTATCAAATCCGAAAAAGGTATGCTAAGTCACGTTGAGAGCTCCCTCGAACCAAACCCCAAACCCCCGTCATAGACCCCATCTATCATGAGGTAATAAATGTGTTCCCCACCCCAATCCTCAATGTAACTCAGGCCGCCCATGAATGGAAATTGCTTCTCCCATCTCACCCTGATCTCTATTGAAGAGATACCTTCCTCTAACTTATTTTTCAGTAAGACTATGAAAGATGTGGTGAAACAAGAAATGCATCCGAAAGAAGGTACAATTGTAAAAAAATCACAGACTATTATTAGACGGGCAAAATTTGGAAGATGAACATTTTGATACAGAGGTGGCAGGCTCTTTGGGAGCCTTTGCAACAACCAACTTATTTTATGTTGATAATCTGGAAGTAAGTCTAAGATAGAGAAAGCAGATGATAAGTCAGCTGCCAGATCAAATAAGGAATTTAGAGAATAATGTCAAAAGAAAGGTCAGCAAAGAACTCGAACAAGCTAGAGCCAAAGATAGACAAGAGATTCAACAAATTAAATCTGATCTTGAAGAAGTACAAAAGACTGCTCAAGCAAGCCAAGGGTAGGTCATCCAACAAGAAGAATTAGTAAGGCAGCTACAAACAAAATTGAGTTCTACTGAAAGCCAGGTTGTAAATATAGCAGTGTTTCAAGCCTAGGCACTGGAAATGCATCAAAAGATGGAAGCAGTACAACAAAACCTGTTTTCTAAGGTAGGGATCATCCAAGATTATTTTCGAGAGATAAGTCAATCAATAGATAATATCCTTTTTAGAGAAAAAGAGGCTAATGCAGCCTGAACCACCTTTCAAAAGGCATTCATATCTTCGACTAGAGAAGAGGTACCAATAACTCCCAAATTGACTGTCGTGGAACAAACTAGGGGTGATATCATACTAAAATCATCGGAGGATAATATAGTTGAGAGTAAGAAAATGGACAAAGAAATAAAGGAAGAGTGTGAAGAGGCTTTTGAATTGCTAGATAAAAAATCACTAGGCATTGGAAAGGACAATTGTGCTGGAGTATTAGGGCAAATCAATGTCATAAAGAATTAATTGGACATCAAATAAATCTTAAACGAAGCTCAGATTGAAATTTCACAGTTGAATCAGGTTGACGTCGCTCAAATGGATAGATGGTTGGTAAAGCCAAATCTACAGTTGCAGTCAATAAATTTTGAAGGTAAAAGAATTTAAGACAGGTTGCCGAAATTACAGAGAAAGTTGTATCTTTTTTAGGCAAAGGATGTGACAGAGCCTTCCAAAATTTTAGTACAGTTTCTAAGCACATTCATCGAATGTCTCGAGCCAGGTGAAGGAAGAATTTCAAAGAAGTAATGAAATAACACATACATGCTCGTTCTGCCAATATGAGAAAGAGATAGAAAGGAAACAAGTGGAATGGTTCAAGTTTCTATTTTGTAACCATTAATACCTAGGAGTAAGGAAAATTCCAACCGTCTAGGGTTGGTAACCTTTTGTATAAATATAATTTCAAAAGACTTAAAGAAGGCTTTTTCCTGGCTGATTGTAATAGAGAGATCTCTCCTTTTCGAGAATTAAGACAAATGCAGACCAAAGACTCCATATTTTGTCAATCTTGAGTTATGTGTTCTTTTGTTCTTTCATATTCCAGTATCTTTATTTATATGTCTTTGATGAATGCTTAATCACAACTTAGTACAACATCTATTGTGTTTATATATTTATTTGGTTATCTGATAATTTACAGATTTTCCTCTATATTTGGTATTAGCAAATACAAGACCTGTGAATTAGTTAGATTACCACACTTTATGCTTCATTAAAGGTTTTACATCCATTTTTCTTATTCTGTATAAGAGTGATATTATTCTATGATTGATGCCTCACTTTGTTAACAACTTTATGCTTTTCTTTCATCACATTCATTATTTCCCAATTTGACTCAGATATGGAAAACGACCTCTGAATTGTTATACTATTAATTCAATTTTAGGAATTTTTCTCATATAATTGAAGACAAGAAAAAGCAAACATAAAAACAACAGGTCATTTAATTTTATTTCATCCATGACTATACCTGTGGAAAGACAGCCTAATATAGAACCTGGTCTCACAGATCAGACTAGCATCGATTTAACCTTGTTTAATACCATCTTAGAAACTGCTAACACCCGGGTTGAACTTGAACATTCATGGGCAGTGATTGAACATGACATAAGCATCCAGGAACATTGGGAAGCTAGGAAAAGACAACTCAGAAATCAACCATAGCTTCTTTCCCTAAAGAATTGACTTTCTTTTCATATTTTAGACTCTCTTTATTTTTGGATGCCTTGACATTATACCTTGAAGCCTTAAGTATAAACTCGGGAACAACATCTTTTTGGCACTGTTTCCAGGGAACGAAGAAACAAAGTTATTTTTCCCTGGGAAGAACGACATCGATAGGTTTCTTTCTTTGATAGTGAACAAATATCAAACACTTTATATGGCTATTTTTATCCTTCACTTGGCGACTCCACGATTAATAAACTGGCTTCTAATCGAAATAATACCAGAAATAATCCAGACGATAAGCAGACCTCCCCTGTCTTTGATCCTGAAAAACTTTTGAAAACAAGAAGATACCTTAAACAGACTGCTTCCTCAGCGAGTAAGATTTAACAACCCAAATCCACATAGTCAAATACTAAGGATCTACTTGAACAGTCGAATACCCAACTCCTTTTCAGAGAAACATCCATCGATAGAAATGAAACCCTAGAACCTGAGTTGGTGTTACCCGATTTTAAAACCGAAACTTTTCCAATTGTCTCCTTTACCAATAGAGGTAAAAGATCTATCTCACTTCCCGCCTCGATTGGCATTTCAACAATTCTAGAAATTCAGTCTACAACCTCTCAGAATTCAGAAGAATATATTGTATACAGTGACTTGACTCATGTTGGTTCTACTGTGTACACATCCTCTGAGTCCGAAGAAACCAATCATCTTTTTCTAGTTGCCTATTTTTCAAATTTCCCATCTCCCGACGGTCAGTTCTCTGAAACCGTTTCTCTTTATCCATACATAACTGAAAGGTCACCACATATTCTTAAAAGTCTTATCTACAATATTCAAGTTTCACCCTCTAAATTATCAATGGATTCGGTAGGAGGAGGTGGTGTTGTCGGGGGAGGAGGAGGCGGTAAAGTACCACCCCCACCTCCTAGAATCTTTGCCAAAGTAGCTGCTAGGTATGCCCCTTTGGTCCTCTCAATCCCTCTCCATGATCTAACTGAAAATTAAATGAAAAAACTATTAAATTTTATTGGAGAGGGAGATCTAACTACCACCGAACACGTCAATTTATTTGACCAATTTGTTGATATCCTTGGCCTCGAACACAAATACATTTACTCAAGGATTCTCGTTCAAATTTTCGAAGGTTAGGTGAGAACCTGGTTCCGAGGACTCCCAGGAGGGTCCATAGGATCATATGATGAGTAAGAAAATTCTTTTATTAGACAATGGGGAGAAACCAAAGATCATCTCTATTATCTAACCGAGTTTGGGACTCTGAGAAAGAAAAATTTAGAATCAGTTCTTGAGTTTACCCAAAGATTCAATAAATTATATAATAAAATTCCAGTTGAGGTTAAACCTTCCCAACCTGCAGAAAAAGTAACTTTTGTTGGGGATTTTGATCCGGATTTCTCTCTACTGTTGAGAGAAAGGAGATCTATTGATCTCACTAAAATGCAGGATGACGTTGTAGAAATCGAATTAAACACGATGGCATTGGGAAAATTAAAAACAAAATTTGAAACGGGAAATAAAGAAACTAGACGGTACAGAGAACAAGCGGGACCCTCTGGATCTGGGAGGTCTTCAGAAAATAAGATGGATGACATGGCGAGAATAATTAAAGAATTGTCAAATAAAATCTCAAGAATGGAATTAGACCAATCAAATAATGATCAGTTCCCAATAAAGGATTTTAGAAGGAATCCTAACCCCCAAATACAACAAAGACAAATTAAGAATGAAGATCAAAAAATTAAAACCCCCTTCAAAAATGAAAGTTTTATAGGAGGAGAAGACATGCAAAATTTTGAGGAGTTAGAAGAAGATATAAATAATCTTGGAAATGATTTTCAAGAACCTTATCTGATGAGACAAGATTATGAAAAATCCTTAAATATGGAATACAGGTCTGAAAATGACGAGAATAGAAATATTACATAGGATTTATCTTATCAAGGAATCATTGATAATATAATGGTCAAAATCCAACATAAATACAATCTGAGGCCTAGAAACAAGAATGTCACAACCACCCCATCGAAGAAAATTATGCCGAGAGGGGAAATAGACGAGGCAGCTTCAAAAGCTGTTGAAAAACAAACTGTTAAAACCAAGACTGTTGACACACAGTCTACCAAGACAAAGCCAGCAAAAACAACAATTATTAACACAAGGAAAGTGGAGGTTCCTGTGGCTGAAACAAAAACATCACAAATAAATAAGACTGAAAAGAAGGGAATAGAAGCCCAAACCACAGAAGTTGATAAAACAACAAAAAATATTAGTCTAGAAAATGAAATTAATAAAATCAAAATCCCTATACCTTTGGTCGAACTGGCAAAAAATCCAGTGTACAAAAAGAAAATCGGTAAAATAATTAATTTTTCAGACAATGAAAGTCAGGCTGATGTTATAAACTTAGAAGATGATAAGCCTAATATAATTTTTGGTCCACATTTCGAAGCTTCCAGAGATACTGTCACCCCTTTCTATATCACACTAATTGTGCACGATCACCTACTCCACAATTGCATGTTGGATTCTGGAGCCTCTCACAATGTAATGCCTAAAGCCATTATGGATAGACTTGGTCTCGAAATCACTCGACCATATGGAGACTTGTATTATTTCGATTCGAGAAAAGTTAAATGTGTAGGTATGATAAAAGATTTAGTAGTCAATCTTGAAATTCTGAGATGTGTCAAATGAGAACTGGCACCCTGTATTTATAGTGGTTCTGCCAGATTTTTTGGGGCCAACTTCTCCTTCTTGATATGCATCTGTTCAATATATTATTATTATTTCTGGTCGACTTCTTCTCTTGGAGGCTAATAACCTAATATAAATTATCTTCTTGAGACGAAAAGACTTCTAGGGTTATTAGCCAACTCATTAGGGTTTTCTATTGCTTTCCAGAGTCTTCTATTCTCGTCAGGTTCACACATGGAGGTAAATACCTCCCGCAACTACCATAATATTAACACTCCCTCCTAGCTAGGGAGGTATTACAGGTAATGGTCTTGAGCACAAAAATATACCATTTACCTGGTAGCATCAATATAGTCGTCTAGACTATCTCATGACTAGATCATGAGCATCACCATCACTATCAGCTGTATCATCTCTCGAAACCATACTTCATCTGAGTAATTAGACATGATGTTGGATAAGTCACTCACACCATAGAGTGATACAAGATCCACTCTTACAATCTAGAGGAGTAAATGTTCTGAACCAATTTTCGTCTGGAAAATCTTTGTTCATCATTCATTTGGATGGTGATTATTTTCAATAAACTATTGATAGTCTTCAAGGTAGTTAGATCATAAATAGAACACAATTGTGTCTATCTATAGTAGTACATAACTACAATTCAGTGGTTCACTACCACACCAAGTAACACACAAGTACTTGATCAACAACGTATAGTCATGAACAGTGGAACATATCCACTACAACAGTCTTCATCTACTGTCATGCAGTCTTCATAACAAACATCTGATAGCAACCTTCATAGAAACAATGTTATGATATATACTAAATTATTTGGGCCAATCTTTCACTCACATATGTGAGCTCTGAAAGAATATATGCCTCACGAACAGTGGAACATATCCACCATAGTAGTCTATATCTATTGACTTCATAACAAACATCTGATAGCAACCTGCACAGAAACGATGTTATGATATAAATTGAATTATCTGGGCCAATCTTTCACTCATGTCTGTGAGATATGAAAGAATGTATGCCCTCAGAGTAGAACAATGAGATATCTGGACTATTCTTCTCAAACAAGGAAGAATAATTGTCATGTCTTCTGAACATGGACCATTCCCCACCCTGGGCCATTCTTCCTACACTAATCAAAGTGCACCCTGGAGAGAATG
>ML822123.1:0-16948 GCA_009831015.1 Picea engelmannii | reverse complement strand
TCATAAGTGAAGAACCAGTACTGGTAAGTTTTGATTATTTGAAAGAATTTTTTATTTTTTCATTTGCTTCTGAGCATACTATTGCAGTCGTATTGTTACAGAAGAATGATGAGGGTTTTAAGCAACCAATTGTGTTCTTTAGTAAAAGTCTCAGAGATGTTGAGCTAAAATATGATATATTGGAAAAGCAAGCTTACGCAATGATGAAAGCCCTCAAATATTTCAGAACCTATGTACTACATTCAATGATCATTTCTTATGTACCTACCAGTTCTGTTAAGGATATACTAGTTCAACCTGACAGCGATGGAAGGAGAGGCAGATGGTTAGCCAAAATTTAGGAGTTCGACCTGGAAGTTAAACCAACTAAACTTATTAAAGGTCAGGGCTTGGCTAAATTGTTGGTCGAATAAAATCTGAAAGCACTTGGAATAAATCATCTGCAAGAGAACGAAGGATTTTTAGAGATAGACGAACTCGATGTCACTGTGCCCACAACTCAAATTCTAGAAAAATTATCTTCTTCAGTTTTGTAACGCGACATTATTTCTTATTTATTGAACCTTCAGTGCCCCAACGACCTAACCCCATCTAAATCTAGGATATTGAAGTTACACACTGTAAAATATTGTATTATAGATGGTCAATTGTATTGGAAATATCCCCTAGGATACTTACTGAGTTGTTTAGTAGAATCTGAAAAAGAAAAAGTTTTAAATGAATTCCATGAGGGAGTGAGTGGAGGACACCACGCTTGGAGAGAAAAAACTTATAAAATCTTAAGAGCTAGGTATTAATGGCTGAAATTATTCATTGATGTAAACACTAAAGTCAGAACTTGCAATACTTGTCAGTTGTTTACAGGCAAGCAGAAAATTATGGCATTACCTTTAGTACCAGTTAAAACTAAAGCACTATTTCAGCAATGGGGCCTTGATTTTATTGGGGAAATCCATCCACACTCGATTTCTCAACATAAATGGATTCTGAACGCTACAGAATATTTTACTAAATGGGTGGAATCTATTCCTACGAGAAACGCAACAGACGCAGTAGTGATCAGTTTTTTGGAGAAGAATATTCTATCAAGATTTAGTTGCCCTCGAAAAATAGTTATTGATAATGCTCAGGCCTTCAAATCCATGGCCATGATAAGTTTCTGCCAAAAGTATAACATTGTACTAGGTCACTCCATGGCCTACTATCCACAGGGCAATGGATTAGTTGAGTCATCTAACAAAAGCCTAATCACTATAATTAAGAAAGTACTAACCGAAAATAAGAAAGCATGGCATGTACATTTAAAATATGCCTTATGGGCCAACAGGATAGGCACAAAATGGTCAATCGAAATGTCTCCATTTCACATGGTATATGGTACCGACATCATTTTACCCATAAATCTAGTGCTGCCATTAATGAAGCTCTGGAAAGACTCAAAGGAAGATCCAAATGACATTACCAAGAGGATAGATCAATTGATTGAAATTCAACAAAATAGGGCTGAAGTAAATGATAAACTACAGAAATATCAAGATAATATGAAAGCCTTGTTTGACCAAAAAGCTAAAGACAAGGAATTTATCCCTGGTGATTTGGTTCTAAAATGGGAAGCCAGAAAAGAGGACGTTGGGAAACATGGTAAGTTTGATCAGATCTGGTACGGACCATACAAAATTACAGCTACTGAGGGAAAGAATGCATTTTTGTTAGAAAATATCGACAGAAAGATTCTTAATGCCCCTATCAATGGGCGATACCTCAAGCACTTCATGCAGTAATATGTCTCTGAACTCTCATTGTACATACCGCTTTGTTTTCATGTTTTGTTGATAGTTACCCTTCTTTCGGTAAGTTTTTATTTTTACTGTGAATACATTATATATATATATATATATATATATATATATATATATATCAAAAAATGCAATAAGAATATTTCTAATCTACTAAAGTTCCTGACAGCTATCATGTTTATCTTATTGCGGGATACTTGCTGATAAGCCGAGAGACTTGAGATATCAAAAAGGTGGCATGCATAGATACTCATGTTAAATGTCTCCCGAAACAGGTAATAAACTAATAGTCTACTTGGCTGGAAGTATAAGCAACTACTGAGGTATGAATTTATGTCTTAATAAAATCAAGTTAAAATTTTCCAGGAGATGTTAATGAGTAAGACAGTAATCTATGTTTACTAATGACATCACCAAAACCTTTAATCAAAGGAATGAAAAGCAATTTTTAATTATCAATTTTTTCTCTGAACACGATATATATATATATATGAAACATAAGCAATAAAAAGAATTTAAGGGAAAGTTTCAAGAGTTGAGTAAGAAGCTCGTTTAAGACTGATTGTACCTACAATAGAACATCTTAAACCTTTTTCTTTTCCCATGTTCATGTCCAAGCTATTTCTTCACAATATTCTTGATATCATCTCACGAACTTCATAGAGGAGAAAGATTTCACCTTAACTTTGGAAACTCATAAACTAATCTTCAAAACGAGAATAGGTAAAGATTTTATAATTCCTCTAACTTTAATTGAACCAGAAGTATGTCTAAGTTAATCCTAATTCTCTTAGTCATTATAACAGGATTAAACTGATTAGTTTCACTCAAGGAAGTCCCTGAAAAATATAATAAGAACTCCCCTTGAGAACTTCCCTGAAGGCAAAGATGTTTGATGGTCAGAAGAGGATTAGTTCAGAGCAATTAAAGTGAGTTGACAGACCTCTATTGTTAAATTTTAAACAGATATTTTCCCCGGTATATTGCATACCAATTGATTTCCCCCACTTCATGTTTTGAAACAAGACAGATGGTGAAAGGAAATTCATAAAATGATTGCCCCCATCTATTCCAAGAAATATGATGAAAGGAAAATCATAAAATGATTGCCCTCATCTCAGCATTTAAATGCTAAATTACTAATTGAAGTGGTGAAAGGAAATTCAATGTGGGAAATCTGATAACTTCACCGGCATACTGAACAGGCTCGTTGGCAGTGAAGAAATGTCTACATATCTAATAGGTTGTTATACATGAATTATAAGATGTTGTGGTAACTATTTCTCTTTTTGGCTAAATCTACATTCTAAGCTAATGGGACTCCCTAACTTAAAATATTGGAATTACTTCACCTTGATGCGAACGAAATCAAATAAAGCCTGGTAGAATGATTAAGGTTGTTTTGACTATCTTATACAAATCTGAGGTCAATTTTAGGAAAGGAAAACCATTATAAGCCTAACTCAAGATCACTGAATGATTTGGTTTTGAGAGTTTTCAAAGTTAAGGATGAAATCCTAAAATCTTGTTTTGTGCTTTCTTCAAAATGTGTTTCATAGAGTTGCAATAATGACTCCATTTACCCAATAAAGGCACTCGGTCTACATGTTCTTCTCATCCCTCAAGGAGACGAGATCCCTAGATGGAGCCTATGTTGAAACATATATATTTTTCTAAACCTAAAAATAAATTTTGATTTTTGTTTAAATAAAAAGAGGACAAAAATACATTTTTATAATCACCGTTGAAATAAAGTCCTCCGATCAATCCAATGTTTTAAATGCCTTAGTAGATTATGGAGCCGCCCTTTGTTTAAGAAAAAGTCAAAACACTAAGACAATTTCCAAAAGTTTCGGGATTTTGCAATATAAGCAGTTTAATATACAATGAACTCTGAAATCCGATACGCGAAGTTGCGAAAGTTAATTTAAAAAAATTAAATCAAGTTAATTAGAACGATTAAGAATTTTTAGCGATAATTAAAACTCATCGCAATTTTGTGTTTCGGGAATCTTGTCTTAAACGACAGCTTAAAATCCCGATATGTAAAGTCACGAAATCCTCTCTTAATTGTGATTAATTAGAAAGGGTTAAACATAATTAATATAATTAATTTCAATTAGTCGCATTTTTGGGAATTGGGGAATTATCATACATCATGCCTAAAAAACCTCGAAGAATGAAGTCCCGAAAACATTAAGTTCTTAAGCATGTTTAATCTAAACCTCTAACCAAAAATTAATGATATAAATTGGTTTTTTGCTCTTTTTCATTTCGGGATTTCTCAATGATATTACATACAAAACTCCCGGTCACAAATCACCGATATTGGACAACATTTATTTTGGATCAAAAGAAATATTTAATAGAGTAAGACATGTATCTACAGTTGTACACTCCTCATTAAAACAAATAAATTCACCGTCTGTAGAATCACGCTCAAGATAAGGCGGACTGAGGGTGAATAAAAGTTTTTATTTCAAAATTCATTTTCACTTCTAGCAAAGAAGTGAGTTTTACTCAAAGAAATATTACGCCTTCTCCTCTGTAACAGGTATTCGCTTTTTATCACAGACATCATGGCACCTAGGAAAATGTTGAAGAAACGTGATGACGCTGGTGAAGGCTTAAATCCGAACTTGGACGTTATGTCTGACACCACACCACATGTCGTGGATTCAATCAGGTCTTGGATGCAGATTTTTGAAATCCTGGAGCGTGAAGTCATAAATTGCCCAGATGATTCTAGATACGAAAAGACTAATAAGCACAGAACTAAACCCAGAGTTATAGCAGAGGTTGAACTTCATAAAATTGCTACATGACCAAAACTCATGCCATACAATGACATGATAAACTGGGCTCTAGAGAACACCGATGTGGAGACCAGGAGCATCATAAATCATCAAAAGGCCGTTGTTGGCTCTTTCAGGCCAGAACACATTCAAGTAATGTACAAGTTATCCCTTGTTTCTAAATATATTTATAATGTTGCATTCGTAGAAGAGTTTCAAAGAAAGGAATGTACAGAATTTGACCAAACCTATCCAGATATAATTAAAACATGGTGGGGAATTCCAGCGAAATTCAGAGTTGATTCTCATGGTGTTTATGCCACCCCATCATTAAATGAATATATGGTCTATATAGCCATGATGTTATGTAGAATTTTCAGAAGGAAAAGCCCTACCCATTTCTCGGTGAAATGGGTATCAATCATGCATGAAGTAGCCGAAGGTTTCACTTTCGATTGGGCTAAGATTTTGTCTGATAACCTAACCAAAGAAATTGTTGAATACCAAATGGAAAAGTCAAAAGGCCAACCCACGTATTTTTATATGTTTTCATATGTCATGGATGTCATCTGTTATATGACTCCATTTCCCTTGATGAATTGGAGTTGGAACCCAACTTGTGTAGAACCCATCCATTTCTATCATTTTAAACTATGGGAAGAAAAGGTTAAAGAGTTCTTTAATGAAGCATGTCACTATGTAGTGATTCATGTTCATCAAGCATTTTATGGTTATCCACCCCTCAGATTTCAGAGCAAATTAGGGAAAACCTTAAAACAGTTGCAGATTGGTTTATTGAAGAGAATTTATCTTATACTAGAGTTTTTGGATGCTCAATTCCCCCTCATGCTCTCCCAAAGTTTCTACCTGACAGACTGGTGTGCAGAGAAGTGGCATACCAAATAATTACATGAGGCATCGACAAACAGTTAAAAGCAGTTCAAAAGAAATTCTGGCCAATTTTTCTTCTTCAGGTTCGAAGGTTTTCACTGCTAAATTTTGATCATTCTAAGGTGGAAGTTGCAACATTAGAGGAGGTTAAACTGGTTGACGTTGATCTCAGAAGGCATGATCCATATCAAATTGTGGTAAATAACCTAACTCAATGAAACATGAAAACATATGATCATGAAGACTCCCCCTGTGACAACATATTCAGAGGAATCAGAGCTTATGAGGAGGTACTAGACAGGGTCCAAGCGTTACCCCCTGACATACATGCCAAATTTTTCACTTTTCAAAAAAACAGACGAAGTGGGTTTCCCAAGATACTACAAGGAGAATCGATAACCACTCCTCTAGAACAACAAAGTATACCTCCAAGTTTCGAACCAAATTCTTTTGGTAAGCAGACTATTGAGGAAACCCCAAAGAATCCTGAAGTGTCTTCACAGACAGAACATCCAGAGTCTGAAATAGGTTTTAAATCTGAGACACCTCTAAAAAAAAGTCAAATGATATTTCCTTTATCATCAACTACTCCTGTTGATACCCCCAGAACAACAAAAGGAACACAATTCACAGAGTTAGGCAGTCATATTACAGCCTTAACCCCTTTACAACCATGTTTAGGGATTCCTAGTCTTGAAGTTATATATGCAAGTGATCTCACCCCGATCTCTATTGAAGAGATACCTTCCTCTGACTTCTTTTTCAGTAAGAAGAGAAAAGTTGTGGTGAAACAAGAAATGCATCCAAAAGAAGGTACAATGGTAAAAAAGCACAGACTATTAGTATACGGGCAAAATTTCGAAGATGACGATTTTGCTACAAAGGTGGCGGGATCTTTGAGAGCCTTTACAACAGCCAACTTATTTTCTATTGATAATATAAAAGTAAGGATGAGATAGAGAAATCGGATGATAAGTCAGCTGTGAGATCAAATAAGGAATTTAGAGAATAATGTCAAAAGCGAGGTCAACAAAGAACTCGAATAGTCTAGAGCCAAAGATAGACAAGAGATTCAACAACTTAAATCTGATCTTAAATAAGTACAAAAGACTGCTCAAGAAATCCAAGGGCAGGTCATCCAGCAAGAAGAATTAGTAAGGCAACTGCAAACAAAATTGAGTTCTACTGAAATCCAGGTTGTAAATATAGCAGTGTTTCAATCCTAGGCACTAGAGGTGCATCAGAAGCTAGAAGCAATACAACAAAACCTATTTTCTAAGGTAGGGATCATCCAGGATTATTTTCTAGAGATAAGTCAATCAATAGATGATATCCTTTTCAGAGAAAAAGAGGCTAATGCAGCTCGAACTACATTTCAAAAGGCAGTCATATCTTCCGCTAGAGAAGAGGTACTAGTAACTCCCAAATTAAATGTCGCAGAACAAATCATGGGTGATATCATACTAAAAGCATGGGAGGCAAATATAGATGAGAGTAAGAAAATAACCAAAGAAATAAAGGAAGAGTGTAAAGAGGCTTTTGATTTGCTAAATAAAAAATCACTAGGCATTGGAAAGGACAATTGTGATGGAGTATTAGGGAAAATCAATGTCGTAAAGCATCAATTGGACATCAAAGAAAGATTAAACGAAGATCAGGTTGAAATTTCACAGTTGAAGCAGGTAAAGACAAATCTACAGTTGCAGTCAATAAATTTTGAAGGTAAAAGAATTGAAGACAGGTTATCGAAATTACAGAGAAAGTTGTATATTTTTTAGGCAAAGGATGTGACAGAGCCTTCCAGAATTTTAGTACAGTTTCTAAGCACATGCGTCGAGTGTCTCGAGCCAGGTGAAGGAATCATTTCAAAGAAGTAATGAAATAACACATGCATGCTCGTTCTGCCAATATGAGAAAGAGATAGAAAGGAAACAAGTGGAACGGTTCAAGTTTCTATTTTGTAACCGTTAATACCTAGGAGTAAGGAAAATTCCAACCGTCTAGGGTTGGTAACCTTTTGTATGAATATAATTTCAAAAGACTTAAAGAAGGCTTTTTCCTGGCCGATTGTAATAGAGAGATCTCTCCTTTTCGAGAATTAAAAAAAATGTAGACCAGAGACTCCATATTTCGTCAATCTTGAGTTATGTGTTCTTCTATTCTTTCGTATTCTAGTATCTTTATTTATGTCTTTGATGAATGCTTAATCACAACTTAGTACAACACCTACTGTGGTTATATGTTTATTTGGTTATCTGATCATTACAGATTTTCCTCTGTATTTGGTATTAGCAAATACAAGACCTGTGAATTAGTTAGATTACCACACTTTATGCTTCATTAAAGGTTTTACATCCATTTTTCTTCTTCTGTATCAGAGTGAGATTATTCTATTATTGATGCCTCACTTTGTTAACAACTTTATGTTTTTCTTTCATCACATTCATTATTTTCCAAGTTGACTCAGATACGGAAAACAACCTCTGAATTGTTATACTATTAATTCGATTTTAGGAATTTTTCTCATATAATTGAAGACAAGAAAAAGCAAACATAAAAAAACAGATTGTTTAATTTTCTTTCCTCCATGACTGTACATGTGGCAAGACAACCTAATATAGAACCCAGTCTCACGGATCAGACTAGCATCGATTTAACCTTGTTTAATACCATCTTAGAAACTGCTAACACCCGGATTGAACTTGAACGTTCATGGGCAGTGATTGAACATGACATAAGCATCCAAAAACGTTGGGAAGCTAGGCAAAGACAACTCAAAAATCAACCATAGCTTCTTTCCCTAAAGAATTGACTTTCTCTTCATATTTTAGACTCTCTTTATTTTCGGATGCCTTGACATTATACGTTGAAGCCTTAAGTATAAAATCAGGAACAACGCATGGTGTGACTTCCTTCTTACTCCCGTAGTTGTCAGCATCGGGTTGACCATGGTCTAGATCTAACAGTCAGGGGAGATCCCGAAGGGTTCCTAGATCTACGGTCCTCGTCACTTCCCAGCTCCAGCCTTCGAAGGTTTCAACATTATAGTTGCTCCGCTCTCCCAAAGAAGGACTTCGTCGAAGTATCGTAGGTGGTTCCCTCCACTGTTTGATCATATAGTTAAGAGGGGTTCCTAAGGGACTCCCTAGATCCACTTCTCTCATCACTTCGTAACTTTGATGTTCAGGGAGTTTGGTGCTTTAAAATCCCTATTCTCCCGAAGTAGGACTTTGCCAAAGTTCGGTTGGCATAAATCTAATGACCAAGGGGACTCCCAAATACTCTCAGATTTGTGGCTCACATTAACTTGCAATTAATGAATGGATCAAGGTTTAATGGTGGGGCAGGTCTATCTGCCCAAGTTAGGGAAACCGCCAGGTGTTGATCAACCTTGTGGGTAACCGTAACCATTAGTTGCTTTCGATCGATTTACAAATGGTAAGGTCGAAATACTCTAGAGCTTTGAATTCCCATAGTTCCAAAGACAAAAAGGAATGGCTCCTTTCGGGCCTAGTGCAAGGTTCCCAGACCTTGGTCACATGGGTCCTTTAGAAGCTCTTGTGGGCTACGCGCTAATTCCTTTAGCAGTAAATGGGGTAAGGACATGGGAATGAGCCCTTGGTCATGTCGGTGAAGGGTCTGGAGGATACGCCCTCCTTCCACAGAGTTTGAACTTGGCTTTTCTGCAAAGGTAGATTCGAGAGGTCGATAGGACTTAAGCATTCCAGTAAATCCTACCCAGACCCTCTTGCAAACGTACGTCCCACAACTCTCTAGATGCTAAGATGAGGCGAGCATATGACCATTCAAAAGCATGGATTCGATGGGAAACAATACATATTTCTACCTTAATCATTCCATACAGAACTCAGTCATAGACATATAAATATATTCAAACATCATTTCCATATCAATTCATAGAGTATGAAAATACTTATCAGAAAACCAGAATCATGAAGCGACTGCTAAAAGGGGTGCTTGTTTCCACCCAACCATAGACATAACCACTCCTGAACAGATTTCCTGTTGGCCACCCCCAAGCTAGAACATGATGCTCTGAGAGAGACTCTTTCTTCTTGCTCAGCGACTATCGAGGATGAAGGTTACTCTCCTCCTCCCACGAGATCTTGGCATCGAGTTTTATCTATACCAAGCAAGGAGGTCTACATGAGTACCTCCACAGTCACTCGTCAACCTCATTTATCATCTTGGAACATAAAATCTACAAACAATTTCTTACTCCTAGAATGAGCTTTTTTCTCAGTTCTTCCTTGAACTAGAGAGTTATAATCGCTCTTTTCTCTTCTCGAGATTAGTCTTTCGACTCTGTTCTCTCTCGCGCAGATCTGCCTATGCCCACGAATTACCTCTTTCTTTCCTTCCTTGGGAAGGTTGCATGGATCTAAATCCCCATCTCGTGTTCAGGTCTGGAAGTATTGCAGATGGCTACTCTGCCCCATCTCCTCATTAACTCTTGAGGAGGACTCTTCCAGCTACCAATCTAACTGGTAATTCATTTCTGGGTTAGAGGACTATTTTGGGACCAAGTCATTAAATCCAGTAAGGTACTGGTTTGGTGGGGGATCATCTCAACCATTTATGGTTCCCCTCACTATCTCTCTCATAGCATACATGGTCTATCTTGGCAAACCCCCTTTCAGTAGTTATGCAACACGTATCCATTTTCTATCAATAATAGAAAATACATACATTGACCTTTTATAATAAAAAGGTCATCAAATCCAACATTCACACATATCTAGTCTGCCATAGTCTCTTGGCCAATTATAGTTATATTTACAAACTGGGGGAAACAAGGGTATTACAATCCCCTCCCCCCTTAAAGGAACATCGTCCTCAATGTTCTATTTGTCAATGCGCTTTGTATGTACAGAAATAAACAAACATGAGTATCCATGTTTCATGGCATCCTCCATTTCCCATGTAGCCTCATTTGGGCCAAAGTGTTTCCATTGCCCCTTGACCTGTGTAATGGATTTATTCCTGGGTGGGGTTTCCTTCCTCTCTATTATGCATTGAAGTTCTGATAGGAATTCTCCCTCTGGTTCCACCTAAATCACAGACCAGTCAATTATATGATTATAATCATGTACATATTTCTTCAATAATGAAACATGGAAAACATTATGTGTCTTCACTATGGGAGGAAGTGCTAGCCTATATGCTACATGACCCACTCTATCCAAAGTTTCAAAGGGTCTACAATACCACGGTGCTAGCTTGGCACAAGCTCCCATTCTCAAGGAGATTTTCCTGGGTCTAACTCGGAGATACACATGATCTCGTATTTTGAACTCTCTAGGAGTCCTCTTTTTGTCTGCATAAATCCCCTATTTTGAATTCGTAACTTCAACATTCGAGGGATCTATGGTGTGACTTCCTTCTTACTCCTGAAGTGGTCAACATCAGGCTAAACATGGTATAGATCTAATGGTCAGGGGAGATCCTGAAGGGTTCCTAGATCTATGGTCCTCGTCATTTCATAGCTCCAGCCTTCATAGGTTTCAACATTATAGTCGCTCTGCTCTCTCGAAGCAGGACTTCGTCGAAGTATTGTATTCGGGTCCCTCCACTGTTTGATCGGAAGGTTAAGAGGGGTTCCTAACAGACTCCCCAGATCCACGACTCTCATCACTTCGCAACTTTGACATTTGGGGAGTTTGGTGTTTTAACATCCCTATTCTCTCGAGGTAGGACTTCACCAAAGTTCCCTTGGCGTAAATCCAAAATCCAAGGGGACTCCTAAAAACCCTCATATCTGTGGCTCATGTTACCTCGTGATTAATGAATGGATCAAGGTTTAACAATGGGCCAGGACTATCTCTCCCGGTTAGGAAAATCGCCATGCGCGGGTCAACCTTGTGGGTAACCTTAACCATCAGTTTCTTCCAACCGGTTTACAAATGATAAGGTCGAAACACTTCAGAGCTTTGAATTCCTGGAGTTTCGAAGCCAGAAAGGCTTAGCTCATTTCAGGCCTAGCGCAGGGTTCTCAGACCTTGGTCACATGGGTCCTTCGAAAACTCTTGTGGGCTACTCGCTAATTCCTTTAGCCATAAATGGGTTAAGGACATGGGCATGAGCCCTCGGTCACGTCGGTGAAGGGTCTGTAGGAGATACCCTCCTTCCACAGAGTTTGAACTTGGCTTTCTTGTGAAGGTAGATTCGAGAGGTTGGCAGGACTTAAGCATTCCAGTAAATCCTACCCCAACCCTCTTGTAGACTTATGTCCCACAACTCTCTAGCTTCTAAGCCGAGGAAACCAAACGACCATTCAAAAGAATGGGTTCACAGAGAGACAATACATATTTCTACCTTAATCATTCCATACAGAACTCAGTCATAGACATATAAATATATTCAAACATCATTTCCATTTCAATACACAGAGTATGAAAATACTTATCAGAAAACGAGAATCGTGAAGCGACTGTTGAAAGGGGTGTTTTTTTCCACCCAACCATAGGCACAACCACTCTTCAACGGATTTATTGATGGCCACCCCCAAGCTAGACTATGATTATCTAAGAGAGACTCTTTATTCTTTCTTAGCGAAAGTAAGGGGCATAGGTTACTCTCCTCCTCCCACGAGATCTTGGCAACGAGTTTTCTCTATACCAAGCAAGGAGGTTTGCACGAGTACCTCCACAGTCACTCGTCAGCCCCATTTATTATCTTGGAATGGAAACCATGCCAACAACTTCTTATGCCTAGAACGAGCTTATTTCTCAGTTCTTGCTCAAACCAGAGAGTTGCACATGCTCTTTTCTCTTCTCGAGATCAGTCTTTCGACTATGTTCTCTCTCGCGTAGATTTTCATCTCCCATGAATTAAATCTTTTCTTTCCTTCCTCGGCGAAGTTGCGTGGGTCTTAATACCCAACTCATGGTCAGGTCTGGAAGTCTTGCAAATGGGTACTCTGCCCCATCTCCTCATTAAATCTTGAGGAGGAATCTTCCAACTACCAATCTGACTGGTAATTCATTTCTGGGTCAGAAGATTGTTTTGGGACTGAGTCATTAAATCTAGAATGGCATTGGTTTGGTGGGGGGTCATCTCAATAATTTTTGGTTCCCCTCACCATCTCTCTCATAGAATCCATGGTTTATCTTGGAAAACCCCCCTTTCAGCAGTTATGCAACACTTATCCATTTTCTATTAATAATAGAAAATACATATAATGACCTTTTATAATAAAAAGGTCATCAAATCCAACATTCACACATATCTAGTCTGTCATAGTCTCGTGGCCAGTTATAGTTATATTTACGAACTGGGGGAAACAAGGGTATTACAATTTATCTCCTTGGGTTGGGAGATCCACCAGTTTTAACTTATCTATACTTTCCTTGAACAATTTACTCTCTGTGTCCAATTTCCTTACCCCTCCTTTCTTTTCTTCCAATGACTTGATGAGATTGAAATCTCCCCCCATAAACCATTGTTGGTCTTGCAATTGAATACCCAGCTGATCAAAAGAATCTAGGAAGTCTCTTTTCGCTTCTTGGTTTGGGGGGCCATAATCATTTGAGATATAACCTTGATCTCCCGAACTTAGGTTATGAAAGTGAATTGACATGATTCTAGGACGCTGGAGCACTCTCTCAACCTTGAAGTAGTCCGGATTCTAGAGGATCTCCAACCCTCTTGAGGCCCCTTCCACTTCAATACATTCCATTTTACTGTTTTTCCACACTTTTTTGGCTATCTTGTTCATTGAGTCCCTATCGCATTTAGTTTCTTGCAAAATTATGAAATCTACTTTTCTTGGGTTAACTTTTTCTTTGGAATTTTGTGTTTTGATGTTCCATTTAAGCCTCACATCTTCCATGAAAGTACCTTCATCATTAAGATTTAGGTTGAGAGGAGAAGTACTTATTCGAAATGCCCATGACTCGGACGGAGTCTATCAACATGGACCCTATTTCTTCCATAACTTTCTTGTGTGGTTTGCATCCTCTTCTTTTTTCCTCCCCGCTGGATTTTTTTTGGTTTTTGAGAGGATTGATCTTGATGCCCAGGTTACCTGTGGATGTTGTTGGATTCTCCTGACTACTGTTTTTTTCTTTCCCTTTCTTTAATTCTCAATGAAGTTTCCGAAGTTGACCAACTTGCATCTTATTTATTTCATGTTCCCCATGAACTTCCATGAGAGCTTTGATGTCCACCTTTGTATCTTCCATATCCATATTCTGACCTTCATGCTCCTCCTCTGCTTCTTCCTATGATCCCTCGATCTCTTATGATTCCTTCATTATAATTTCCCCTTTCGTGATGCGGGTGATAATATTGCTTTGCTCTATTCGACGATGATTTTGTATCTTCTCGTGTTTCCCTGCTCCTGGCTCTGACCCTTGAGTTGGGTCTTCTGGGATTGGATCTGTTTCTTTCACCTTTTATGTTTGTTGTTCCTCCTTGGCTAACGCCTGAAAACTATTGTAATCCTTCTTAGAGGTTTCTCCTAGTTGCTTAGTTCCTTTTTTCCCTACCTTTCTTTTGTTGGGGATGTTGATGAATCCCTCACCATCCTTTACCTCTTTCTCTAAATAGATGAACATGTTCATTGCACTTCCAACATTTGAACGAAATGTGTTCGTAGTCTATTGTTTGGGTCCAATCCTCATCCTGAAAGGATATCACTATGGATTCTGGCAAGGCCCCGACCACATTTATGTAGACACATATCCTGGCATAACACGTGTATTTAGTTTCCTTAGTTATTTCCGACAGTTTCACGAAGGATCCTAGAGTATTCCTTATTCCTTCCAAGGTTTCAGGGTGCCAAAATTCCTGGGGTAACGAGTATAATCTAAGACAGATTGACACAGAAGTGAAGTCCTCTTTTTCAGGGGAAAATGTTTGACACTGAAGTGAAGTCCTCTTTTTCAGGGGAAAAACGTTCGGTCCAATACCTTAGGTGTAACCCTGCAGAATTAAAAAAATATGGTCCTTCATCAAAAATTTTGTTCCTATCTACAAAGGACGTGAAAATTACCGTGAAAAAGTCTTTTGATCCCAGTTTGACGTCCATGTTGCCTTTGACTTTCCATATCGATAGTACCCATAGCATGAGATCCTTCTCTGAGGGCCAGATACCCATGAAATTTCCAATAAGTGCATGATCCTTCATATATTGGATATATTCTCCAATTTTGGGTGATGTGGCTTCGTATTGTGGGTTCTCTGCCATCTTTACCAAACAACCATTCTTTAACCTTTTTTCCTATTTGGGATATGACCCAATCTTCAAGGCAGGATGTTCCATGGTAGGAGTACCACTGTCCCTTATTTCCCTCGAGACGTCCTTAGACGTCAGATTGGACCCCCCTAACACTGCTTCTTTGAACGATTTCGGCTTGGCCAACTATTTCGTTGTCATTACCGACACATCATTTTCTCGAATTAGACTCTTAGGCCTCTAGCTTTTTTACCTCCATCAATGACCTTATCCCATTGCCTCGAATCCTCAACTTACTCCTAAAACTATAACCCTGAACTCTCGCTCCACACACTAGAAACTCTAACTTGTACATCCTGCCATCGTCTCCCCCAGAATTGAACACATTATTAAAAAACTCGTAATGTGTAATAGTTATGAAAGTTCTTATAAAATATATAATAATGATGAAAACAATCATGAATATAATGTATAAATTTATTAATATAAATTTAAAAAATATATATTCATGAATATAAATGAATATAATGTATAAATTTATTAATATAAATTTAAAATATATATAGTTAAATTTAAAATATATATAGTTAAAAGTATATAATAAAGTTGAAAACAATTATAGATATGTATGACTTTATTAATATAAATTTAGAAAATATATAATTGATATAATGTATAGATTTATTAATATAAATTTAGAAATATATAATTAAAAAATGTTCATTAATATTAAAATACATGGTTTTGATCTAATATAATGTATGAATTTATTAATATAAACTTTAAAATATATATATAATTAAAAAATGTTTATTCCGTATTAAAATACATGATTTTGATTTTTTTTAAATGACTTTTTCACGAAGATAAAATATAAAAATATAAAAAAATTAAAACTTTTTATTATTGAAAAATTAAATTATATATATTTTTTTATTTTTTAAATACGTCCATGAATATATCTCCATTTAATCATTTTAACTATTTACATAAAATAGTATGTTAATTTTATCTTTATATTTAATAGTTTTATGAATGAATCTCCACTATTTAATTATAATGATCAATTGAGCTACTCTCAAGTTTGAACTCTATCCATCATAACCAGATCCGCTTCTACCCACCAGCTCGCAACATAACAATTATTTGTAAAATGTATCATATTAATTTTGAACTCTATCCATCATAACAATTATTTGTAAAATGTATCATATTAATTTTATATAAATAAAAAAATTACTTTTTAATTATTTACATTTTATTTTACAATAAAAACTTTACATTTTATTTTACAATAAAAACTTGTATTTAAATTTATGATAACTAATAAAATTAAAAATAATCAAATTTTAACGTTGGATCAAACTACAAGCTCTAATAGAAACATAATTGTTACTTTCCATATTATGACATACATTTTTAAGTGGAGTAATGCCAAAATAAATGTATTCATGCTAAAGTTCTTTACATATAGAGTGTTATGTTATAATAAATAATGTATTCATGCTAATGTTATTTACATATAGAGTGTCATATAAACAAGGTATATTATTTTTTTTTAAGCAAAATAATTTTTATTCCGAAAGAGGTAAAATGTACATATATATAGCTATAATATTTTTGAGATATTCTTAAGAAAATGTTCTAGTGTTGGATGGTCTGTCCAAAGGAAAACTAGGTTTGTCGACGGAACTACCATTACTATCGAACTGTCTCATAAAATATATCTAACCATTCTATATTATTATCCTTGAGATTGTACAACAAAAAAACTGGTAAAACTAGACTATAAAAACTCTGAAATATGAAGATTTCATCCTTCATCAAGCACATGAACCTGGGGAGTAGCAGAGGGCGATGACTTTGGCTCGGCATTGGAGCTAGAATGAGGATCATTTTTGCAAGATACCAGATATATAAAATATGCAGAACAGAAATGAAATGCTAGAAATGACAGAATAGCAGTAAAATATCCAGCATAATCTTCACAATACACAGTAATGATATACGAAATAGCAACAGAAACAACACTTTGATAAGATAGCAATATTCACGGGCCTCTTCGAGGGGGCAACCTCCAGTCGAGCAACGCTATGTTACAATAATTCTCCAAGCTAGGGTTCGCATACCCTCGCCCCTTATTTATACTAAATATGTCTATTAAGAGAAGCATCTAGAGGAAGATCCTTCTAGAAGCGGAAGCTTCTATTAGGTCTTCTTACATCCGCCTTATTTTATTTTATTGAAAGGTCTTATTAATATTGACC
>ML822122.1:31047-44895 GCA_009831015.1 Picea engelmannii | reverse complement strand
GTCCTCACTATCCCCCACTTCCCGACCCTCTGATCTTGAGCCGCAACTAACCTCCTCTCCACCGCAGTCTCCTATTCTAGATAACACTCTCCCTTCCACTACTGATACCCCTCGTCTTCCATTAACCGCTCCCCCTGCACACCCCCCAACCTCCCATCCTCATTGTCTACTTACCTCTTCTTCCTTGCAGCACACTCTCCCTCCGACCTTTCCGACCATACAACCTCTTTCACCTTCAGACACAAACGATCTGACTGACCCCCTTGTTATTCTACCCGGCATGGGACAGCCAGACGACCTTGATGATTCTCCCTTACCGGACGAGAGCTCCTTTCCCCCTCCGCCCTTTATCCCGGACTCAGCTACGCTTTTACCTATCTACCGGGGACTTGAGCCCATCTCAAACCCCTCAACGATAGGCTCTTCTTCTTCTATACTACCAGACACTGCACAAAAAGCTTCGGCTTGGACGCGTGGCCTTGGAGTTGATCTCTCTCCACTCCAAACAAGAAGCTCCAGAAAAAAAAAGATGGATTTACAACTTTCTCCTCACACAACTCCCATCAATCCTGCACTTGTCGGAATGCCCCTTAGAGCGATGAAGGCCATAGCCCGCTCCAAATGATGATTGTTCTTTCTTTAAACTTACGAGGAACTGGAGGCTCCCTCAAAACTGCTTCCTTCCGTCATTTACTTGAGAACACTCTGTCGGATGTTATTTTTCTTCAGGAAACTCTCACAACTGATCAAAAAGCCAGAGCCTTTGTACACTCCTTCCGTCCTTCTTGGGTCTATGTGGTCGTCAGCTCTTTGGGTCATTCTGGCGGCATGCTTGTGGCATGGGGCCCCAGCTACTTTGAATTGACTCCTTACTTGACCTGTGGAGGCATTTTGTTGATTGGCCGTTGCTTGGCTACCAACCAGGAGCTGGCCCTCTTAAACATTTATGGCCCCTGTCAATCTAAACTTCAGTTCTGGACTAATCTAGCAAACAGTGGGATCCTTTCCATCCCCAATCTCATCCTTGGAGGGGATTTAAATATCACCCTCTCGACGAACGAACACTGGGGCGTATTGCCCACTCCTGGACCGCATAAAGCATTTTTCAGAGACCTTTTCTCCACAAATAATCTCATTGATATTCTACCGTCCAGACTTATCCCTACTTGGCGCAACGGGAGATCCGGGGATGAAGCCATTTCAAGAAGGCTTGATCGTTTTTTAGTCTCTGAAACATACTTATCCTCCTCAACCATCCCTTCCTCGTGGGTGGTGCTTCCTTTCTACTCTGACCATGCGCCTATTATCTTAAAGCTGAATCTCCTCCCAAAGAACTCTTCTTACCCTTTCAAATTCAATCATAACTAGTTATCTTCTTCAGACTATATTGGTCCGGTGCACGCGGTCTGGACAGACCCGGTCTTTCTAAAAGAAAGCAACCCATAGCTGCGATTAGTATGGAAGTTAAAGAATTTAAAGATCCATACAAGATCCTGGAACTTACCTAAAAAAGTTTCGGAGGCGGCTCTTTTATCTAACATTGAGTCTGAGATTAAAAATCTCATCCTTCGGTCGACCACTGCCCATCTTTCTTCACAGGACGCCGACACTCTGAAGGAGCTAGAAAAGAACAGGGCCCACTACCTACGCGAGGAGGAATTTTGCTGGAGGCTCCGTAGCAGAGCAACCTGGCTCATCGGAGGAGATTCCAATACAAAATTTTTTCACCGTATAGCGAATCACAACAGGAATAAGAAACTGATCTAGTCTATTCAAAATTACAGCAGTGAAACGATTCGGGACCAAGGCGCTATCAGAGAAGAAGTTGTCTCCTATTTCGGTAAACTTTTCAAAGCTGAGGATAGCCATTTTCTTCCTGAGAAATTATCCACAGCCAGACTGTTTCCAAAGTTGGTCTCAAACACTGAAGTATCCGACCTGTATAGGCCTGTCACTTTGCCTGAACTCAAAGATATTTTATTACACTTCAAAAAAGAAAGAAGTCCAGGCCCTGATGGCTGGACAACTGAATTCTTCTCCTTTTTCTTCTATCTCGTTGGTCCAGACCTCCTTCAGATGGTGGAGGACACTCGTACCAAAGGTAAGATTCACAAAAGTATCAATTCCACCTTCCTGGTTTTGATCCCGAAAGAGAACCATTCTGTCACCTTCAACGACTTCAGGCCAATATCATTGTGCAATCTTATTTACAAGTTAGTTTCAAAAGTGATCGCAAACCGGTTAAAGCCTTTTCTTGAAAGGAGCCTCTCGGCTGAACATCTCGGGTTTCTCAAAGGTAGAAGAATACATGATGCCATTGGTGCTGCCCATGAGAGCATCCATTCCATAAAGCAGAAAAACTTGAAGGCATTGATTCTGAAAATTGATTTAAAGAAAGATTTTGATAGCATTGACTGGACCTTCTTGAAACTGATTCTTCTCTCGGTGGGATTTGGCAACAATTTCACGGACTGGATTATGTCCTGCATCACCAGTGCTGGCTTTGCGGTGCTGATTAATGGAGAGGCTTCAAATTTTTTCCATAGTGAAAAGGGGCTCCGTCAAGGCTGCCCACTCTCACCTTACCTCTTCATTCTCATCATGGATAGCCTTAGTTTACTTCTTGCAAAATCCATCTCCGACAAGCGCATAACAGGCCTAAAGGTTTCAAGGCTCATCAGGATGGTTCACCTAATGTTTGTTGATGACATTCTACTAATGTCTACCGCTGATCTTTCGGAGTGGCTGGCGATCATGGAGGTTCTTCAACTTTTCTTCTCAGTTTCGGGCCTATCCATTAATCCCTTAGAATCTTCTGTTCATTATTGGGGACTTACAGAGGCTGAGCTTGTTTCTTTCAAAAGTGCCATCCCCTTCTCCTTCTCCAATCTAAAGGACGGCTTTAGTTACCTGGGCTACAGGATGAAACCGGGAGTAGCCTCCTCTGTTGATTGGTGCTAGTTAGTATCTCTCTTCGAAAGAAAAATAGGCCACTGGTGTAACAAGTGGCTGTCTCTTGGTGGGCGCCTCATCCTTGTCAAATCGGTGCTTGAAGGCCTTGTTGTCTATTGGATGACACTTGAGCGAATCCCAAACAATATTGTAGCCCTGCTGCATAGACTTTCCTACAATTTCCTGTGGAACGATCATGCTGGAAAACGTCGCTTCCACCTGTGTAGCTGGCAGTCACTGGCTAAGCCCCGTAAGTCAGGAGGCTGGGGACTAAAAAACTTATCTTACTTCAATTCGATGCTCCTGGCTTGCTCTTTCTGGCGTGCTGTCTCTCTTGACAGCATTTGGAACAGAGTCATTATCGACAAGTACCTTGGTTCCCTTCCTCTCCTACTTTGGCTTCGGAAGCCTTCACTTCAACTGAGAAGGGCTTCACCCTTCTGGAAGGGTCTTTTATCTGCCTCGTCGGTGATCTTACATTGGCTTCGCTGGAAGCCCGGAGATGGAAAGGAGATATCTCTAGGGAGAGATAAAATTATGGGATTGGAAAACCATTCTATTCTTTCTCCACAACTCAGAGCTCGGCTTTCTTCCAAAAATTTCCTGTTCCTTGCTCAATTAAATGTGGTCGCTGGCACCTCTCTCCTACCAGATCGCTGGTTACACAGCAGTTATCTACAGTTACAGGATCCTCTAGCCAAGGAATGGAACGCCTTCACCATGTCTCTACAATCGGCAGGCATCTCCTTAAAAAATGATCGTGACTCTCTCCTGTGGGAAGGAGGCGATGCTTCGGGTAACCTCACTGTTAAGAATGTCTACGAGGCTCTTATTCACTCACAAAATTTTGTTCCTGAGCCACCTTGGTTACGGAATATCTGGCATTGGTCCTTACCTCTCAAACTCAAACTTTTCTTTTGGCTGTGTGTCAAGGATCGTGTACTCACCTGGGAGGCTCTCCGTAGGCGCGGATGGCAGGGACCTGGTATTTGCCTCCTCTGCAATCGAGAATCCAAAGATCTCGCCCATCTGATGATTCACTGCTCCTTCTCTATAAAATGCTGGAACTTGATTTCTCGACACTTCTCCCTACAAGTGGTCTAGAACGGTGGCACCTTCTCCGATTGTGTAGCCTCATGGATTACTGACAGAACGACCCCGCTCCCCATATTGGCTCATGCCTGTTGGAAAATCTGGCTTGAGCGCAACCAGGTCCTGTTTGAAGGTCGTCCTCCCTCCTGCCTAGCGGTCCTCCACAGAGTAGTGTCTTCTTTTCAGTGGCAGCCATCTTCTATCAAAGACATTCAGTTAAAATCTGTCAACTACTCCTTGGCGCCTGGGTCCACTATTATTTTCTTTGATGGCGCAGCTCTTGCTAATGGACAGTGTTGCGGAGCAGGAGGCACTCTCAAGTCACATCCTTCTAGAGTCACTAATTGGTTTCTGAACTATGGTGGCGGTTCCAATACCAAAGCAGAGCTATTAGGCTTGTGGGCTTCACTCTTTCTCGCTTCCAGCTGGTCTCTAAATCATTTGATGGTTCTTGGTGACTCGAAAGTGATCATAGATTGGATCAACCATAAGTGTAATCTCAACTCTGTTCACATTGAAAGCTGGAAGAAGCAAACTCGGGCACTGGCCTCTTCCTTCTCGGATGTCAATTTCCATCATGTTCCTAGGTGTCATAACTCCGTGGCAGATGCACTTTCCAAACGGGCGCTTAGTCAGGTGGCTGGGCAACTATCTGTTTACCTCTGTGATAATGGTATAGACAACCCCATCACCTTAATCAATATTTTTGAGTCATAGACGCCGTTTCTATCTGTTCAAATAAGCATTGATTTTCAGACTAGTACAATCCCAGCGCTCTTACCATTGTTGGTATCGACATGAATCTTTCCAGTTTCCATTGGAATCGGTTATGTTTCTTGGACAGCGTTGGGCTTTCTCAGCACCTGTCTTTTTCATAGCTAGTATAGGACTGTTTCTTTTTTTTCCAGTTTCCTTTGGGGGACTGCTATGTATTGGACAGCGATAGGCTAGCAATGCTATCGGTCTTTGATGAGCATCTCAACATTTGTAAATGAATTTATTATCAATATAAATTCGAGAAAAATTTTCTTTCTGGAAAAAAAACACCGAAAATATTTCCATTGCGAAAAGCAATGATAAATGAAAAGTGGCATATTCATTTTATTTAAAAATAAACTCACCAAGTTATTCCTATCTAATAAAAAATCATATTCTTTTTATTTTAAAATAAATTCACACGGTTATCCATTGTTTAGACAAAAAAACAATGACCTCGATACCATCTTGATTACCAATTACTTTAGTAACAATCTAACCATAGTAAGAGGCATAATGTATATGGTGATTTCTAAATTAAACCTATGAACCTTGGGTATTTCTAGATTAAACATCTCAACAAGAATGGCATGAATCTTTTGATCATTTGATAGGCCTCTGCTACCATTCGACAAGTATTATATTTTTATGATGCAAACAAATTGTTCGCATGGCCTTTGGATCCACAAGTATTATATCTTTATGATGCAAACAAATTGTTGGTATGGCCTTTTAATCCATACTTAGTTTAAAATCTCGTTAGAATTGATTGCTTAACTTGGGAAAGGTGGTTGTTTTTCATCTTATTCGACAATATGAAAATAGGTGTCTTGTTACAAATATTGCATGGTATGTAGATTGAAGGGTTAGTAATGCATTGCATAGGTGTCTTGTTACAAATATTCCATGGTATGCAGATTGAAGGGTTAGTAATGCATTGCACTTTTGATTGGAGATAGGTGTAAGGTTTCTCGTGACACTCATTAAGTGTATGTGTTCCTTGGGCATACGAGTCAAGTAAGAGAACATAAGGGTCATGCGATCAGTTGGGCGAACAAAGACATGTGGTCGTGGGAGGAGCACTTTGTGTGCACAATGGTGACGTGCGACACCAAGGGGGCACACATCTCACTTGCCTTGCGATGGATGATAGAGACTTGGGTTGCATTTGGGTAAGGATGAACAACTTGGGCACACACCCAAGGAGTGGACCCACTTGCCCTTGACAACATGGGTGCATTGGAGAGGTTGGATGAACCTTTCGGCACACCTATGGAGAGTCTTGTTGGTCAGTTTGAATAAACACACAAGGAAAGGGCACACCAAAGAGATTGGGGCACGCTAGTCCCAAGGGACGTGAATGGTTGACGAGCGCACGGGTTCATGGGTGCATCGATTCGTGAAGGAACATGATATTTCATTTGGGTGCATGTGATAGTTCGCAAAGGTAACATTTGGAGTCCATATAAGAATACAAGAGCGCACAACCAAGGAGGAAGAATGAGCAAGAAGGCATAGAGAGCAAGTCAACTGACTAAGGTGAGGTATGATAGAACATAGAGTTGTGAAGACATGGAAGACAAGTAGTGAAGAGTGGGATGCACAAAGAGAGTTTGGGGAAGTCTGAACACAGGTCTATGTGAGGCATGTTATGAGGAAGAACTAAAGTTTGTGTTAGCTTGGTGAAGTGTGCGACAAAGAAGAGATAACGAGTTTGTGGAAGGGCACACGTTTGGGCTGCACTATAGGGGTTGTGAAAGTGGTTGTGACAAAGAGTCTTGGTGGGACGAAATTGTGTATGAGTGTCTTGATGAGGTGAGGCGAGTCGTTCGACTCTACCCAAGTTGTAAACCGAGCCAGTAGTGCTCATATTGTAATTGTTTCACAATAATAAGACTTAGTCGAGTGTTAGGCACGTCTTGTGTCGCCCGCACTATTTATGTGTGTGTCTCTTGTTTGTTTCACAAGTGTTGTCTTAGGTTTTCATGTTCATGGATATATGCTTAAATGACTAAGTGTTAAGTTGTTAACAAGATTGTCTAAGTCTACTAGGGAGTTGCACAGAATTGGAGTGTAACTCGTCCATAACTTAAAATATAATATAGGTATGTTCTAGGTGAAGAGGCATAGTCTGGACGAAATGTCCTTGATGTTGCCATGCAGCTAAGTGAAAACCATCGCGGTGTCACATACCCTTAGGAAATGCACAATCACAACCATCCTATAAAATCAATCATGACAATAAAAATAATTCCTTATATTTCTTTTCTTTTTCTTTTTACTTAAAGAAAAAACGTATTATCAATATATTCAATGTAATATATTCAATATAATAGATTCAATATGATAGATAGCTAGTTAATTGTGTCAACTTACTTAATAGTTCACCAATAATAAGATGTTATTTCCACAACTTAATGCCCAATTTTTTTTGTACTCCTCTTAATAAAACATATGTCCTCAATTTTGTCATTTTCCGTTAGAGTTGATACCTCATGTTGTGTTTTCTGTGATATTGAACTGTGCAAGACAATGACCCCATCCCATCACATGAGCCTTCCATTACTTTCTTTGCCTTAATAATATAATAAACAAATTTTGCTTGCAAGATACACCTAGGTCCCCATTAGTCTGCGAATTTCGAGCAAAAGTATTTGATAACATGTTCAATTGGTTAATGAAGCTTGACTTCTTTTATGTATACATGTTTTTGCACACACAATAAATAACCTTACATTGGATTGGTATAGAACAAACAAAGTCAGGCTAACACAAACACGTGTTGACGTTTCATCAAGGCACCCACATCTTTTGTCCTTTCTACAATCATGATGATATTATATTTATTGTAAGGTAAACTCAATTTAAGTGTTTTACAACTTTGACATGACATATAAACATCGAGAATATATATAGGTAAACTCAATTTAAGTGTTTTACAACTTTGACCTCACATATAAACATCGAGAATATACATATCAATTTAAGTTGCCTTTCTCTCTATATAATTTTTTTTTCTCTCTATATATAAATTCCTTTTCCTTATATATATATATATATATATATATAAATTCTTTTTCATTATAAGTTTTCCTACCTCATCTATAATAATGGAAGCATTCAAACTTCTTAAAGATATAGGCTCTCTAAAAGGCTCTACAAAACTACAACAATGTCACACATTTTCTACACAATCAGTGGCGTAATATTTAGATAGATTATGGAGTTTGTGTAATATTGAAATAGTTTATGGAGTGTAGGGCACATAACCATGAAGTAGGGAACCTAATGAGTAGAAATTTTCTATAAGAAAATAGATAGAGATTGAAATGGGTAAAACAAATGGAATTGTATTGAAAAAAATGATAGGCATAGAGATTTTTCTCATTGTTTTTAACACTATTTTTATTATGATTGGCATTTACCATATGCCATATGGTATTCATACATGTTTGCTACAGGTGCCAAAACCATGGCTAATAACCCAAGTTGCCACCAATTGATGTTTTCCAAGTTCCAAAATATTGAGATGTTGATACACTGGCTGGCCTCCTTTACTGCCTCCTTTACTTAATGTAATATACCTTATTTTAACTCTACTGAATGTAATATACCTTATTTTAAATCTATGTCCTTGACTTTTTTGACTCAAGGAAAAAGAAGTCCATGATACGTGTGTTGACAAAGTTATCTAGTTCATTCCCCATTCACACATATATAACTAAAATGTTGAGGCGTCATGGGCACGTCAAAGTATTTATGCATTGAATATTGAAAGGGTACACAAATCCACACATCGATAGATTAGAAATTTGCTAGCAGAGATATAAATTGAGTGGGTGTGCAAAATGTTTAATAAATGTCAAATTTTACGATGTTTTCATTTGCTTGTGTAGTGCATGTATGCAACACATAGAAGAACAATGGCTACTTTACAAAGATGCATCCATACAAGGGGCATAATTATGTAGGCCTCAAATTTTGGACTACAACACACAGAGGCATGAAGATATTCGTTACCACTGCAAAACTTTGTCATTACCAACCTTATTCACTCGTTCTCACAAATGCAGGGACTAGCTACATAGAAACTTACCCCTTTTTAATTATATTTCAAAACATCGCATTATACTTCATTTCCTCTCATCAACTCTAAAGTTTGTAATCATCACAAATGCAGGGACTAGCTACATAGAAACTTGCCCCTTTTWAATTATATTTCAAAACATCACATCATACTTTATTTCTTCTCATCAACTCTAAAGTTTGTAATCATCTCAAAGAGAAAGAGTAAATGACACCGTTGGTTTGGAACACATAAGCTATCATGGATTAAGTGGAGAAAATGGATTAAGTGGAGAAAGGTCTTATAGCTAACTCTAAAGTTTGTAATCATCTCAAAGAGAAAGAGTAAATGACACCGTTGGTTTGGAACACATAAGCTATCATGGATTAAGTGGAGAAAATGGATTAAGTGGAGAAAGGTCTTATAGCTATGAGGAAAATGAATTATCTCTAGCATGCATGAGATCAAACACAAAAGATAAGTAAGGTATTTATGATAGAACTTGGGTAAGTAGAGACTTTATCATATAATTTGGGTGTAATCTTAATGGTTGTCTTTTATGTAAAAAAGACAATTATTGGTGGAGATGGTATGTTGAATTTAATCATATTAATGGAGGAAAATTATTAGGAGAGATGAAAAACTATTCATAGTCAATAATCATTGAGAGTTACGGATAGATCGAGAACTGTTATTGATTTGTAAATGATCATGGATATTCCATTAAACCATTTACCACAACAAATCTATTAACTATGATTGCAATATAGTGATTCTATATTGTACTATGTCATACTCCAGGGAAAGATATCTTCAAATTTCATTCCCCAACAACAACGTCATTTCGGATGTTAACCTTTGAGATGTTCCAAGCTGTCAATGGAACGATGTCGAGGCACCCTGAGAGCTAAGACTCAGGATGAGCCTTAAAGCCATGCTTGTAGTAAGTAAAATTATGCAAAAATTTGGTAAGTTTTTAAAAAAATCTCTCTTATAAAAATCTCGGTCCTCAAACAGTTTCAGAATAGATATTTAAAACCTTCAACTCCATAAGGAAATTGTCCACGAGTGTTTCAGAAAATTTGATTTTAAGAGGGGGGAATCATGAATTAGAAGAAATACAAGATAATAATAGAAGACATTGTAGAAAATGAATCTTAAATCTTATGGAAATAGAATAATGTGTTGAGAAATTAAGAATTCAACAATTCTAACACATATAACATATCATTAAAACATGCATCAAACAATTACATCTTCAAATATTTAAATCCATGGAGGTATCCTCTGCACATCATTAAACATAGGAAAAAATGACAAGAAGTGGTCATTGTTAAGAGGAAATAACTTCAATATCATAAGCATACAACACACAGTAACACTGAACATGTCATATAACTTGTTTCTTGAGCTTTCATTAATTGAGATCTGATACAAGAAGCCAAAATTGAGACGGGTGGCTTTTACAAGAGCACATGCACAAAAAGAGAAATGACAGACTGAAACATAATACAGGGGATGAATCTCATGAAGCCTGCAACCTTAATTATCTATATGTGCCTAAGAATTTTGATGAAATAGCTTTGGTTGCATGCAACTCTTAAATTCCCCAAAGTTCCAACCCAAAAAATGAACTCCTTATCTTTCTTTATAGGTTTTTCATTTGTGAGAAAATAGTTCATCTAATCCAATATTGCTTCTTGAAAATGGATATTGCTTGTCAGAATCTTGATACCACCTCTGGTCTTCTAACTGATTTATAACTATTTTTTATTGGATAAAAATAGCCCTTTGATACTGTTGTTGGGTGTGTTCTCTTTGTCCAATTGGGATTCTATTTGGATCCTTCTAAATAGATCAATTAATTCCCACTATTGCACTAAACAATCTCAAACTTCATGGGTGAGAGGGAAAGATGATTATTTCTTCTCAACTAACATCACCCAACATAACAGGGCATAATTTACCAATCCACATAATCTTCTTCCTTAAGATTCTCCAGTGGATTAATTAGATTGGAAATTGTACCTTAAGATATATTAGAAGGAGTCCCACTGCTCTCAAGTTTGAAGTAATGAACCAGAGAAGGACATTCCCTCCCTCGTGAAATGCAGAACACACACTCCTGACACCTGTAGTCAAGATGGTTGATTATCTTCTCCTATGGTGAGGGATTTTGCAAGTGGGTCATCATCTGTGACACTTGGCATTTGAGTAGCTCACCTTAAGAAGACAAATTACTCACAGATTGTTTTTTCTTTGTTCCTTTGGCTTTCTTTTATAAGGGATCGACACATGTTTGTGGAGATATCTTATGGGGTGAAATGATTTGTCAGACCTATCCTGATATGCTGAGATCTAGGGCTTGCGTGGGTGCGCGTGTATGGACAATGATTACTATCCTCTGTCAGGTGCAGGTAACAACATGATGATTATTGAAAGGATGTATATGTGATGCCAAATGTCTTGTTATGCATCGTATAATCTCCAATTGATTTGGTAGGTCGTCAGTGTATCCATCACTCGCTTGAAATATTCTTCCTCGTTCCATTTTATGAACACACGTCGCCTTTCCAATGGCTTAATTCCTTTGAATTTTTGGTCGAAGGTGCAAAATTTTGAGTTATGTCATGCTGATGTAATCATGGTCCCACGAACATGTGGCAACTCCATATTGTCCCATGTCAGCACTGATGTGGCTCTCAATTCAGCCTACATGTAGCTGAGCTTGATATGGAGACTGAAGTTTCGAATGATCCTCCTCTGTACTGGTGACTATCCCAGACTGGTTTTGACTAGTTCCCTGTTGTTGTTAATCTTCATGGTGTTCTAGGTGGAATGCTACATCAACTCTATGCGGTGCTAAATGAGCGAGCATGTGTGTGTTGAGTGGGTGGATTGGCAGCTAGAAAAAACTAGAATACCAATGTCGTGACCCAAGGGGCGTGGTTTTTTCGTTTGTGTTCTTTTCAGTGGAAACTATTTATCTCTTAACACATTGCTCTTAAAACCACCATCGCAACCCATATACGTGTTATCTCATGTGGTCCCGCACCTTCGCTATCACTTTATTCTTAGGTTGTGGTCTCATGATAGAGACTTTGTCCGATAAGGGTTTAAGGTTTTCAAGGGTGTAATTAACCTTGTTTTAGCTCCCGATAAGCACCCAGGTGCTTGAAATTTATCCTTGGGCCCTTAGGGTATGATTTTCTTGTTGATTTCTCTAGGGTGCTTGAAATCTTGCTAGATATTTTTCTCTAGTAGCTCTGTAAGCTCTCCTTTAGCCTCTACTTCACCCAATCTTGACCTTACAACCTCGATGAACATGTATATTGAAGCTAGGGTCAAATATGGTACTAGCATTGGCTCCAACGGGGACATCATACCTCTGTGGTCTATTGAGAATTGTAGACCAAGTTCCTTCTTATGTTGGGATTATGGATTCTTCTTTGAAACCATAGGCCCCCCATGAACCTGAAAACTAATATGATAGGTGAATAAAAATTACTCAACAACTTACATTGTTAGAACTCTAACTATTTTCTTGTGTAATAAATGGTGAATGAAGTAAAATTAAAAATACATGGAAAGAAACAAAAAGCTATATTTATGTACAAGGTGAGAAGTCTTGCAACATTCAGTACTACAAGAAATGTTTGAGGAACCTCCCATTTACAGGAGCCCCAAACAACTCTTCATCTAGTTGATCCAATTCATATCTATTATTCTCTTAATTTGCTACAAATTGGAAGGGTCCAAGAAAGAGGTAGTCAAACTTCCCATGTTTCCCTTTTTCTTCTCTTTTGGAATCCCACTTTAGGACCAGGTCACCTACCATGAAAATTGTTTTCTTGATCATTTTGTCAAAAACTTATTTCATTCTTGCTTGGTGAGCTTGAGACTTTACCTGGACTTGTTCCCCGACATGTTGGACTTCGATCAACTGGCTAATTCTTCTTTTCATATCGTCAATTTTTTCTTCCTCATCTTGTAAAAGCTTTATCACAGGAGATTGAGTTGGATAGAAAAAATGGCCTCTATTCTATACACTAGTTGAAAATGATAACTTCTAGTAGATCTATTTGTTCTTAATTTTTCCACCTAGACTGCATATTTCAAGTGAGAATTCCATGCTTTCTTGTTTTGGGATAACATCTTCTTGATGATCTTTATGAAATTTTTAATTGAGACTCTGCCAAGCCATTTCCTTGGGGGTAATAAGAAGTAGAGTTCCCAAGTTCTATGTTGAAATTTCGGCAATATTGTAGCAACTTGTTATATTTGAAATCTTGGGAATTATCAGTTATGATATTTCTTGGGCATGCAAACCTGACTAATATGTTATCCTCAAGGAACTTGATGATGACAATGTGCTCTTGTGGGGATGGATTCTACCCATTTGGAGAAATAATCTATGGTTTTTAGGATCCATTTGTGTTTCCAAATGGAATTTGGGTTGATTTCACCAATGAAATCCAAACCCCATTGTTGAAAACATGCCTCTTCTTTAACAGTATTGAGTGAGAGGGGCTGTAAATTTCGCTTTCCTGCAAACATTTGACACTCTACACATGCTCTAACCATGCAATTCACATCAGGAAAAAGTGAAGGCCAGTAATAGACATCCCTGAGGATCTTGTATGTAGTGGCTCTCCAGGCATAGTGACCCCCCCACACTCCCTTGTGAAATTCATTTATAATGTCCTCAATTTCTTATTCAGCAAGAAAATTCAATAATATCCCTCATGAATCCTTCCAAAACAAATTTTCTCCCAACATACAATACTTTGCAGCTTTAAGTTTAATAGATCTTGCTTTAGCTTTGTCCCATGATGGCTCTCAACTTAAGTTCTATAGGTAAAACATTACACCCTTGTACCAATCAAATTGAGAAAATTTAGGGCTTACCTTCAAACATGGTTCTTGTGTGTCATCTTCTTTTGGTTCTGCTACTATGATTTCTGTTGATAGAGAATTTATTT
>ML822122.1:0-23289 GCA_009831015.1 Picea engelmannii | reverse complement strand
CATTCTCATCAAGGACAATACATATTATATTACATCAATCATCAATCAATCAATCCTTTGACATCAATCAATCACTTGACATCAATCAATGACATCAATCAATCAAACCATTGGCATCAATGACAACATGATCCAACAATATGCTTGTTTCTCCATATTGTTGTATCTCATTTCATCATGTCTTAAAGTTCTACTAAAGAAGGCTATAGGCCACTATTGGGTTTCTTCATCTTTTTGTAATACTACAATAGCTATGGTATGTTCTAAAGAAAAATAGAAGACAAGGAACTCTTTGTCATAGTTTGGGCTGACTAAAACTGAAGACTCTTCCAATGATTCTTTGATTCGATGGAAAGAATCCTTAGCCTCAACCATCCATTTTACTTCATGGTATTTCCTCAACATGTTTGTGATATGCTTTACCATTTTAGAAAAAATTGGGACAAACCTCCTTAGAAAATTTATTCTGGCCAAGAAGGATTGTATTTCTTTCTTATTTCTTGGAAGGGAAATTTTCTTGATGGCCTCTACCCTTTTTGGATCTATCTTCACCCTTTCTTTGGATACTATATGGCCAAGGATATTTCCTTCTGTCATAGCAAAGTAGGACTTCTTAGGATTTAAAAACAAATTGAATTTTCTGCACTTATTAAAAGTCTGTCTTAGATGCCTGATGTGATCTTCATCTGTCTTTGAGAAAAAAATAATATCATTAAGGTATATAATAATGAATCTATCTTTATCACCCACAAAATCTATGTCCATGTCTCATTGAAATGTGCCTCTTTCATTAATAAACCCAAGAAGATTTTTATCATACATGAAAGTTCCCCATGGGGTTGTAAAGGTTGTCTTTTCCCTATTTTCAAGATGCATTGCCACCTGGTTATATCCTAAGAAACCATCCATCATGGAAATTTTGTTTTCTCCTATTACTTTTTGCAATATGTGATCCATCTTAGGAAAAGGGTAATTATCTTTCATGGAGCATTTGTTTAGGTTCATAATGTATACACAAAGCCTTATCTCTCCATTCTTTTTCCTGACTGGAACCAAATTTTCCACCCATTCATAATATATTAGTGGAATTATGATATGAGCATCTGGCAATTTCCTCACCTCTTTCTCAATGGTAAGAAACAAGAGAGGACTAGATTTCCTTAGTTTTTTCCCCTAAAGGCTTAGTACCAGCCTTGAATGGTATTCTATGTTGTATGATGCTAGTATCATAAGTCTTTAAGTCTTCATATTTTCAGGTTAAAACATCCATGTAATCCTTGAACAAATGTATATATTTTTCCTTATGTTTAGCGGGGATTTCCTTGGACAAATTTATGTATTTGGGATCTTTTTTTGTCCGAATGTTTCAATCTTTAGTGTTGTCATCTTTGGGTCGAATTATTGGCTTCATAGGTACATCATTTCTATCGAACAATTTCTCCAAAGGTACATTCCCTTTGGGAATGAAGTTATTCTTGAGTTGAAGGACCTTATGCTCAGACATATTTTCATTGAATTCACGAGTGATTTCAATTTATTCCTCATTCATCTGTTTAGAATTCTCTTCATCATCTTAGTCAATATGAGTATTTGCAAACTCATCTATCACCTGTAATACCCCAAGGACGAGCCCCAGTTATAATTGCTAAATTGTAATTATGTTTATAGGTTGGTGAGCCAACTATTTATAAGATGAATACTTATATGTTATTAGGCCAAAGAGCCTAGATGCTTAAGGCAATGAGCCTGATTTTGTATATGTAAATATGCAGATCATTAATAAAAATATAAACATCACTGCGTGTAGATAGACCACGAAGAAAGAGTGATGGGGGACTAAGCTTCCACAAGGTTGGGTAAGGTAGGAGGCTAAGTGTTTGGGCCTAGGGGATAAGCTAGGGGGATTACCTCTAAATGAATAATTTTATTATTATTCCTAAAAGACTAAGGTGTAAAATTGATGAATGTTGTCCTAAGTTCCTGGAAAAAGGGGCGTATGCTAAGTGGAGTGCATGCAGCTCTAGGAAGATAGGTTTCTACCTGGGCGCATGCAGTTAAAGTTGCATAAGTCAGTCGTGTTGGGGGTTCACTCCTCATTCTGTCATCCTCCACCTGATTTCGCGGGGAGCTGAGGCATCTGAACCATTTTGCCTCTGCATCTGCATTTTCTTACCCACGCATAGGGAAGGAAACCCTCATGGGAAGGTTGTTCGTTCGACCATTCTCCCATCCGCCGCCTGAACCCGAGGCCTCCATCATCGACCTCTATGTTTTGTTCTCTGTTCATGCATCCTGAACCTAGTGAGAATCCATGGAATGATCCACATCTTTTGTGAAGCTCGAGTATCCTGTGTATTATCTGTGCCATGTGTGTCATGACTATGGGTTGTTGTGGCCATGCAGTTCCTGGACTGAGTGTGGCTTGCTACCATCATATGTTCCTTTTTGAGGCTTGTTGTTGTCCTCCTTGTGCGGGAATGGAGTTGAAGAAGTAGGTTTTCAGGCCTGTTTGCAACACTCTCTCTAGGTGAGGGAGGTGGTTATGGTTGAAGAGGTAGGTTGTCAGGCCTGTGAGCAACACTCCCAGGTGAGAGAGTTTGTTGGGAAGTGGTTTTCTCCCAGAGAGACTCCAACACCATCTACGAAGCTCTAAAGATTCCTGATTCAGCCTGTTGCCGAGACCCTGAGAGGGAGGTGAAGCAATCGATGGACTGTGTGACAGTGAAGGTGTATACTTCCGGGTGGAACATGCATGTGGGGAATGAGAGTTCATGAGTAGTGGGCGTAAGAAGGCTCCTGGAGAAAATCCTTCCACTTTCTCTCTGCAGTTTCCTGTAACCTCATCCTAGTCTAGGATTCCCTTGCCCTAGGTGGATCTTAGTCCCAGCTCGGGGGTGACCCACTGTTGAGTGTGATGAGTAGCGTGGTATATGGTTTGGAGGTTCTTGGAAGGTCTGCACGCAGTTGGTGATCTTCTAATAAACGATAAGTACCATTTTATGTTCATTTACATGCTGTGTAATGGTACATATGTTGTAATTGAGGAGTATTGTCTGTGTATGTTGTATATGCTACATGTGTAGGCTTACTGTTATTTCCGCAATAATATGTTATATATAAATAGAATAGTCATGCTATGTTTATATGTACGTGTATGTTTTTCCGCAAGTATCTTTGTGTGGCATAGCCAATAGTTTAAGGCTGGAGCTGTCACCAATCAGAGTAGTGTAGAAGAGATGCAAGAGTGGCATTGCCCGACCTGTTGGTGGACGGGGATCTTACAAATTGGTATCATAGCATGTCAGTTGAAGACAAGATGTTTCCGTATCATTTCCCGGTAGTGGTGTGGATGTTCGGGGATGTTACAAATTGGTATCAGAGACAAGGTTTTCAACACTGAGCCTGGATGGGCCATGTTAGTGGAAAATGAAGCAAAATTTTTGAAAGAATTGTTGTCGAAGTAGAGAAAATTCAAGTTCAGATCCAAGGTTTTAACGCCGAACTTGGATGGGTTGGATAAGTGGTCATTGTACCCGAAGTTTCAGGTGGAAATTGTGTCTGGAGGAACCAATTTCAAACCTTAGAATGTTCCCTGAGTGCCAAGAGGTTACTTTGGATGTGTTACGAAGATCAGGAGGTGTAGCGACATTATAAAACTACGTCAAGCATGGTATTTGGCCATAGAGAAAGAAATCAGAACACTTGTGGTGTTGGGGTCGCTAGATCTACGCACAAGTGGTTGTGAGCCGTTAGATCTCACGGTAGATCATAATTTCAAAGTTCGGCGATCGGGAGAAGAGAGATGCGCTGATGCACAAAATTTCGAAGCCCCGAAGTGGATCTACATTGTATATCTAGGGAGGAGAGCAGAGAAGAGCTCAAAAATAAAATGAAATATGAACATTTTCTTAAATCAGATTGGTTTATGAATGTTGTGGGATTTGTTAAGGAATGATGGCCTAAAAATTTCGGTTGACTGCATGTTGTGTTTGCAGAGTTCAGCGAGTGTCAGAAACAAATCGAATTTTCACAGAGCGCTTAGGAGACACTCACAGAGATAATAGAAAAGCAATTTTTTCTGCGTATAGTGTGTTTATGTATTTGTGTTCATTACTATGTTTTTATATGTTGTTCATGGTTTGAATGCGTAAACTGGTGAAGTATTGAATAAGTTTAAATTGTTTCTCTTCTTTGATTTTTCGAGTGCAAGGAGTGCAAATTGTCTGCAAGGAGTGCATTGACAGAGGTAAGTTAACCTCAGAGAAGCTCAGGAGAGATACCATTGAACCTTCATCAGTAGAAGTGCAAGGAGTGCACAGGAAGAACTCTGTGTTGAGTTCAGAGAGAGATAGAGTCACTGAGAACTCTGTAGGGCTCTATCAGGTGGGCATTGAGCGAGTGCAAGTGTGCACAGAGAGAAATCTTTGTCGAGTTAAGGGAGAAGAGTATCAGAGGAATATACTCACAGAGCTATTGAACACTCTGTAGAAGATGCTCAACAAGGTGTGCTTTGAGCAGAATGTTGCTAGGAGGGAACAAAGTTTTCCTTTGAAAGGAAACATAAGGGCCAAGACCCTTAGGAGAATGAGTAATTTGAAAAGATCAGAAGAGATAATGCAAGGAGTGCATGGGAGACAGACTCATTCTAAGTCCTAAAGATCAGAAGAGATAACACAAGGAGTGCGTGGGAGACAGACTCATTCTAAGTCCTAAAGCTCAGAAGAGATGACGCTTACAAGAGAGAAGATGAGATCCAAGAGGCAGACTCGCAGCAAAAAGGTCAAAGGCCGAAGCCTTTGAACACTGAAAAAATCTTTTAAGGCGGAAGAAGTCAAAATATTAGGAGGAGGAGCGAGAATAACCGTCAGATCGGTTGTGGGGAGGAGCTTGGACTATTAGATCAATGTTCAACAGAACAAATGAATCACTTCGAGAGTTTAGTTTGAGATTTGAAATCAACAAAGCCCGAATAGACGAAGTAGCTGGGAGCCATTGATCTGGGTTGGAAAGATGTCACTAGATTGCGAACTTCAGAGAATCGTACTCTGAGGATTTTTTGAAGTTGTGTTTTGGGATGTCCCGAAGCACTAAAGGCTGAAACGTCTAAGGGTCATTGATTTGAAGGAAGGAACAATGATCGTTGATTTGCGAGGAGACACGTGGAGGATGAAGAATCACTCCGTTGGACAACCATTGATCTGAAAGTGGACGCGTGGCACCAGATCTAGAACTCCGGGTACATAGCACTCCATAGGAAAGTAGAGGGTGAAAGCGTCGAAGTCTCAAAGGAGATATTGATCGTTGATCGAGGAGGAGGTCGAAGGACCATTGATCTGGTCTTGGTCAGAAAGAGCCGAAGTCCCGAAGAGAATTAGGGTCGTTGATTTGGAGAGGACGTGTGGTAGAAGATCTATCACTCTAGGGAAATTCACTCTCGAGATTTGTGTGTGTGGAGACGTTAGAAGTCTCGAAGGCCAGAGAGCCGCAGTTCATCAAAACTATTCGATTGTTGAGGAAAAGTGTCGTTATATATTCCAGTTCGGAAGATTTTCATACAAGGAAAAGTAGATAGTTGAGAGTTGAAACTCCCGAGGGCCAGAGAGCCAGAATCAACCGTAGTTGTTGATTTGGAAGGGAGCTACGTGTCGATAGATCATGTATATCTGGGATCACGTGTGGAAGGAGGAAAGAAGGTAGAAAAAGGGGATATAGATAGAATTCATTGATCATGGATCATCACCAAGGGATTGGATATCGACAGACGAGCTAGATTGCGGGGCCAGAACTTGCTCGAATGTTAAAAATATGAGAGTGGGCCGCAATTTATACCACGGTTTTAACAAAGTGATGTGTGGCAACTGGAGGTGAATTGTAGGGAAAAAAATGGGTTGGCCTAAAACCACTCTTACCCACGCCCACAATCAGAGTTTTCCATGAGGTCATAGCCCAGGGTCATATGAAGGAAAGGGCTAATGAAAAGGGACTATCTCTTGTGTTGGAACACATATATATTTCTAAACTTTAGACTTTAAATGGATTTCATTCCCATTTAAATAAAAAAACCATGCACTTGATTCTCACCGTCGATGAGCTCTTCCATCAAATCAAACGATCCTAATTCCTTAGAAACTATGGAGCCACCTACTCATTAAAAAACTCAAATCACTAAAGAGTACTTCACGATTTTGGATTTCGGAATTTCGTGCTTAAGATGTGTTAACATGCCTCACCTTCAAAGTCTCGATACACAAAAAACATTCAAAATATCCAAGTCACCATACACGTGTACCCCCTAATCCTGACGTATCTTTTCGAGAAATGACCTGTCAAGAATTTTAAGCGAAGTTGATTGACCAAACGAATGAAATAACAAATTCTTAAAAAGAAACTAAAACCCAATTAGAAAATCAAATAATAGTTTCAAGATTTTAGAAATCGGGTCTTCACCATCTATCGCCTCTCAAAGTCTTGAAGCTCGAAATCCTGAAATGTCTTAAGTATTAATATGGGTTGATTAAGGATTAAAAAATGATTAACTATTAATTAATCACATCACGATTTTTCATTTCGGGGATCTTGCCTCAAGAAACTTTCAATATCCTGAGATCCGAAACCCCGAAATATTTGAGGTAAAACATGATTATTTAAAAGGGTTAAACATGATTAAAATTAATTAATCACATCGCGATTTCACATTTCAAAAATCACATCTTGAACTGTTATAGGATATCCTGAGATCCGAAATTCCGAAATTTACTGAATGATAAGTGCAATTAACTAATGAATTAATGACGATTATCTCATGATTAATCTTTCGTTGAATCATAACGTGGATAAATTCAAATTTCATCTATGTTTTTCCCGATCATGAACCACCCATCGTTAATGACATTAATAATCGATCTACGGCAATCATTTCGAATAAGATCTCGAAACACCACATAAATCTTTTCCATTAAGGAAAGTAAATACATTGTCAGTGAAGGTATGCGTAAATTGATACTCTCAAGGTGAAAAAGATATTGAAGTTTGAACTCTATTTGCGTTTTCACAGAACAAAAAGCTTAGTGAGATAATAAGTTTGTGCATTTTTTGTGACAGGTAACACGGTGTTGGGTTTGCTACTATCATGGCTCCATGAAAAATGGTTAAAGGGACTGGTTAGAGCTCTCAGACACATCGCCGAGAGATGTGGAGACCATAAAAACCTGGACACATGTATGCAAGATCCTACAATATGAACTGGACAAATGTTCAGAAGAGTCAGATAATGAGGAGATCGAAACTCAAGGAACGAAGCTCAAATACGTAGCTCAGTCAGAGCCTCATAAGATATCCACGCGGTCGAGGCTCATGCCGTATAACGACATGATAGGCTAGGCCCTGGAGAATGTTGACGTTGCGACCAGGACCATCTACAGATCACATAAAGTTGTTGTTGGATCCTTCCGACCAGAACATGTACAGGTGATGTACAAATTGTCCCCAACATTCAAACAGACTTATAATGTCGCTTTCTTAAAGAAATTCGATGAAGAAGAGTGTTCAGAAAGCGTAAATAATTATCCTGACTTGATCAAGTATTGGTGGGATCGCCCTCATAAATTCAGAGAAGACACACATGGAACATATGCCACAACATCATTAGAATCTCATATAATGTATGTGGCCATGATGCTCTGTAGACTTTTCGGGAGGGAAAAACTCTACCCACTTCCTGTTATCATGGGTACCGATCATGCACGAAGTTGCAGAGGGTTTCTCATTCAATTAGGCCAAGATGCTATCAGATAGTTTGGCCAAGGAAATCACTGAGTATCGGTCATAAAAATCCAAAGGAAGGCCTACCCCGTTTTACATGTCAGCATATCTTATGGATGTCATCTTTTTTATGATGACTTTTCCTTTGATGGGCTGGAGATGGACTCCGACCAGTGCCATAAAAATACATATTTATCATTCAAATATATGGGAAGATAAAGAGAAAGATTCCTTCTATGAAATCTACAATTATGTGGTGGTGTCGATGCACATCGCCATATATGGGCACCCACCTCCCTGGATTTCTGACAAAATAGTAACCAACCTGGGGAAGATAGCAGATTGGTATATTGAAGAGCATTTTTCTTATATCAGGGTTTTTGGTTGTTCGGTCCCTCCGCATGCCTTGCCCAAGTTTCTACCAGACCGATTAGTGTGCAGAGAGGTAGCGCATCAAACTATGTTGGGCAAAGTCAGTAAAGAACTAAAAGCCCTGCAGAAAAAGGTATGGTCGAACTTTCCCTTGCAGATTGGTATTTTTTCACTGTTTGATTTCGGCCATTCGAAAGTGGATGCCACGGCCTTGGAAGAAATCAATCTTGTCAATATTGAATTCAATAAACACAATCCTCAGAAGATCGTGGGAAATCACATGGTCTCTTGTAATTTGAAAAGATACGAGCATGAGGAGTCTCCACATGATGAGATATTCCAAGGAGCGAGATCCTATAAGGAAGTATTGAGTCGAGTCCAAACTTTAGTTCTAGACCAATTGGTCGAATTCCATAATTTCCAAAGGCATAGGAGAAATATCCTTCTGAAAGTCCTATAGGGAGAAACCCCAACACCCCCAGCTACACAAGAAATTGAGATTCATATTTTAGAAACAAGGAGATCCAGTGGATAGGATGCTCAGAAAAATTTGGGGAAACTGAGGTTTTAACTCAGAAGGGGGACACCACATTGCCAAATCCACCAAGTGATCAAGCTAAATCTCAGATTGAGGCCTTAATAAAAAAGGGAGAAGAAAAGTTGTTATCCACACTAGGAAAATCAGATATTGACATAGCCGAGAAACAACCATCCACCTAGATAGGTATCCCTATCCAATCTATCATGCCCTTAGAGTTCAACAAAGGGAACCTGAGTGTTGAAGTGGTATTCATAAAGGATCTTATGCCTATTTCGGCTGAAGATATGCCTCCTTCTGATTTCTTCTTCAACAAGAAAAGGAGGGATGTGGTAAAAAGAGAAATACACCTAAAGGAGGGTGCAACTATAAAGAGACACAGGGTTCTACTTGATTGATAGGCCTTGGAAGAGGTAGACTTCGCTACAGATGTGGCAGGCTCTCTAGGAGATTTTGCAACAACAAACCAGTATTCTGTTGGGAACCTAAAAGAACAATTGAAGCAGAAAGATATGTTGATAAGTCAATTGCAAAATCAATTAAAGAATGTGGAGCAGAATGTCAGGAGTGAAATGAACAAGGGTTTTGAGCAGAGTAAAGCCTGTGATAGACAAGAAATTCAATAACTCAAATCCAGTCTCAACGAAATTCATAAGAATGCACATGCAAGTAGAGAATGGGCCAGTCAACAAGAAGAGTTGGTAAAATGACTGCAGGCCAAAATAAACCTAACTGAAAACATGACTGTAGATATGGAAAATTTCCAAGCTCAGGCACTAGAGGTGTGTGGAAAACTAGAGTCGACACAACAAAGCCTTTTCCCTAAGGTGGAAGTTGTTCAAAACCATTTTCGGGTGGTAGACCAATCCTTAAATAACATTTTCTTAAATGGGAGAGAGTCCATCACTGCTCGAGCTAATTTTCAAGAGGAAGTTGTATCATCAACAACAGAAGAAGTAGCCATAGTCTCTAGATTGTCTCTTTCCGAGCAAACCAGAGGCAATATAATATTGAAGACCTGGGAGGCTAACATAGACAAAAGTAAAATATCAGCTAAAGAAGTGAAGAAATCTTGTGAAGAAGCATTTCATTTACTCAAAAAAGGGTCATTAGGCCTTGAAAAAGATAATATCTCAGAGGTCCTGGGGAAATTTGATATAGCGAAGCATCAACTTAATGTCAAAACAAACATGGAAGAGGCTCGGGCTGAAATCTTGTAATTAAAACAGATTGATATTACTCAGATAAATAGGTGTCTAGTCATCCCTAGTATGCAACTATAGTCTACAATTCAGAAGACAGGAAAATGGAAGATAGGCTACCTCACTTAGAGAATATATTGTATACTTTTGAAGCAAGCGACACAACTGAGCCTTCTAGGTTGGTGGTGCAGTTCGTAGGCAAATATATGCAATGTGTCGAGCAAGGCAAATCCTGCACATCCGGGAACAAATGAGACGATGTGGAAATATCATGTACTCAGACCATGATTAGAGATCAATTGTTTCTAAGTTGGATAACAATAAGGAAAAATGTCTCTGCCAGTGTGGTGAAGAGACAGGGAAGATGCAAGTGAATCGTTTCAAATTTTACATATTGTAATATTTTTTGTTTTAGAAATAAGGAGAATTCCAACCGCTTAGGGTTGATAACATTTTTGTATAAATACATATTTCAAAGACTTAACACAGGCTGCTTCTTTCTGTATTGTAACTAAGAAAACTCATCCTTTTGTTAGTATTAATACAAGTGTAGACACAGTTTCCAAATTTTGTGCAGTTTGAGTTATGTGCTCTTCTTGTATTCCATATCTCTAGTTTTCTTTATGTTACTCCTTGATAAGTGAGTGGTTGCAATTTAGTACAACATCTAATGTAATCACATGTTATCGGTCATTTGATAAGCATGCAGTTTTTCCTCTGTATTTTCTATTAGTAAATACAAGACCTACAAACTACTTAGATCACTGTATCTTATATCCTTTCAAGGGTGCATTCTATATTTTCTTCTACTATGAACAAGGTAAGATTCATCTGTCGTTGATGCCTCATTTTGTTTAACAGTTTTGTAATTTTCTCTCCTATCACTTGATTTTATTACTCGACTCAAACGGAGAAACACAACCTTTTTCCTGTCCAGTTATTAATTTCATTTAAGGGTTAATTCTCATATAATTAACAGAAAAAAAAAACACCTTTTAAAACATTCATTAAGTTCTCGATGCCTTGACATTACTCTTTGAGCCTTAAGTGTAATCTCAGGAACAACAACCTAAAACTTGGAGTTTTGGAAGTGCGCAGGAATAGCCCACGAGTTTGTCAGGACTTGCACATAAAGGAAAAGGGACCTGTGTAAGATTAATAGGGGTCTAACAAAGGCCCGAAGAGTCAATCTGACTTAGAATTTGTAAAGATCCTTTGACCGGGAGGTCAGCAGACCTTGGTGAGGTGGGGGCACTATGTCGAAAGTTCTCAGGGCAGGAATAATCATGTACAGTGAATACAAAGAGAGAAAATGAAGATCCAGGAATCCAGGAAGAATTGAATAATTCTAGGATCAACAAGGAAAAGTTGCACATGGGAAAGAAGTTGCTGCAATTTCTGTGGCAGCAAGTATGTTATGACTTGTTGGGTCAGCCAAAGGAAACAATGCTTGCATGTTTGCAAGTGTTGTTGGTGATGTTTTTGCATGAGGGAAGCATAAGAGAGATGAAATGTTGGTTATAAGTTTGATAAAAGAAGCATGAAATCTTATACTGCCATCAGACATTCAGGTAGTATAAAATTTATTAATGGCAATCATGCATGTATGAGTTTTTTTTTTTATTACTCTTTTTGCATAAATGCTGAAATGAAATTTAGTTAAGAATTTCCTCAACCAAAGTTATTTTATAAAATCATAGGATTATATTATTGAATGCATACCACTAGATGTGGTAAAGGCTGGAGGCCTGTATTAATTCAAGGTTTTTTAGCTTCTGAATGCACAAACTAACATTGTATAATGTGATGTTAATTTGGTTGTGGGCTAATAACCAAAGATTTAAAAGATAATAACTTGTTGTAGGAATGAATTCCAATAAGATAGTCATGTATGAGACCAAGACCTGGTTGGATATGGAAAGGTACGGATATGGAAAGGTTATGAGCCACACAGGTACTAAGAGCTTCCTACTTTTAAATAAAACTTGGTCTGCAACCTTTTTTCTAACACTAATGAACACTACAAAATTACATTCTTTGTGTAGTGTTCGGGTCGAAAAGGAAGGCATCCAATTAATTGGGAAGACAATAGGAAGTGTGTGGAGAATGTGTCAACACATTGGCCAGAATTCCAACTTATGGATGGTGAGATACATGACTGAGATAAAGAGCATTATGTAATTCGATCCAGGGTKCATTAAATAAGTATGCATTGAGAATTGTACTCATGCATAGTAAGTGATAGAATTGTATACTAAATGCATTGGTTGAATATGTTTTGTAAGTACATTCATATGTATTTTTGCATGGAAATAATTGTTACTAACAACTGAAATGTGGTTAACTCATGAAGTTGAGGACATTTCAGGGAGGTGTTAGACATTGCAATAGGAAAGTTGTAAGTCAAGTAGTCACATGAGCATTGACTACATAATTTTTTCTTGTTCAAAAAAAAAAAAAATGTAATGAACTTACATATAGTATTGTGAACATGCATATGAATAGAATGATGAGTCATTCTATTTTATTAAATTGTTTGGTAATTGTAATTGAATTACTAGATCCAGACAATTTTAAGTTCATTGCATATGGTTCTGTACATATTGCAATTGAATTATGATGTACAAGAAATACTGACAATTGTTGGAAGTATGCAAGATGAAGCCTTGCAGGAAAATGGTATGCAGTTTGGTGCTTGTGGAAAACCACAAGGAAGGATTCATTCATATATGGAAACAACCAAGAAGAATTATGAAATGGAATTTCATGTTTGGGGAAAAAGTTGAATTCCCTTTTGAACTAAGTTTGAGTTCCTAAATGAATTATTTTATGTTTCCTCATGATAACTGCATGTGGGTGATGCAGATGAGATGATGTTGATTAAAGTGGAATGTTGACTACGAAGAGTAGATCGAGAAGATGTTGATTGGAGACCTCTAAGGGCAGTTGGAACTCCAGGAGCCATGGTGCTCTGAGACTTCCTGAGCCGGCCTGCTGCTGAAGCCCAAGGAAAGGGAGGTGTAACAGTCAATGGACTGTGTGACAGTGAAGGTGCACACTCCTGGGGTGGGACAGACATGTGGGGAAGAGAGACCATTGGTTGAAGTGCTGCTGGGGTTTGGTACCTTGGTCTAGACCATGTTGATATGGAAGTATTCTCAATCAAAAGATAAGTATCAATTCTCTATTCATTGTATGTTGTGTTTCTTGTATACAGGTTATAATGTTATTAGAATTGTCTGTTTATACATATATATACATTGCATATATGCTTGCATTGCTTGCATCCATGACGATGCATAATGTGTTCGTGTTTCATTGTTTAAGAAATATATACATGATCCTAATCATGTGATTGATTGGAATTTGATTTAGGTGGAGCAAGAAGGCGTCTTGCAGGTGCATCTGGTGCGCATATTGGACCGGAAGAGAAAACAACTCTAGAATCGAGCCATAGGGCTTGTAAAGGTCCAGTGGACTTGGTACGGTCCTAAGGACGTGACATGAAAGAATGAAGATTCTATGCAGGTGGAATACTCGAAACTTTTTTAATATTTTGGGAAATCTTGATGATGTTGTGTAAAAAGTTGCACTAAGGATAGTGCAAAAATAAGGGGAGGGGATTGTAATACCCCAAGGATGAGCCACAGTTATAATTGTTGAATTGTAATTATGTTTATAGGCCGGTGAGGCAAGTGTTTATAAGCTAAACAATTATATGTTATTAGGCCGGAGAGCCTAGATGCTTAAGGCCACGAGCTTGACTTTGTATATGTAAATATGCAGATCATTAATAAAAATATAAACATAATTGCATGTAGACATACCATGAAGAAAGATTGATGGGGGAATAAGCTTCCACAAGGTTGGGTAAGGGAGGAGGATAAGTGTTTGGGCCTAGGGGCTAAGCTAGGGGGCTTATCACTAAAGGAATAATTTTATTATTATTCCTAAAAGACTAAGTTGGACAATTGATGAATGTTGTCCTACGTTCCTGGAAAAAGGAACGTATGCTAAGTGGAGTGCATGCAGCTCTAGGAAGACAAGTATCTACCTAGGCGCATGCAGTTAAAGTTGCAGAAGTCAGCCGTGTTGGGGGTTTTCTCCTCATTCTGTCATCCTCTGCTGGAGTTCATGGGGAGATGGAGCGTTTGAACTGTTTTTCCTCTACGTATGCATTTTCTTACCCACGCACAGGGAAGGAAACCCTCACAGGAAGGTTGTTCGTTCGGTCATTCTCCCATCCTCTGCCTGAACTCGAGGCCTTCATTATCGACCTCTATGTTGTGTTCTCTGGTCATGCATCCTGAACCTAGTGAGAACCCGTGGACTAATCCGCATCTTTTGTAAAGCCTGAGTATCCTGTGTATTATCTATGTCATGTGTTTCATGACTATGGGCTGTTGTGGCCACACAGTTCCTGGACTAAGTGTGGCTTGTTTCCTTTGTTTGTTCCTTGATGAGCCTTGTTGTTGTCCTCCTTGTGCAGGAACAAATTTGAAGAAGAAGGTTGTTAGGCCTGTGTGCAACACTCTCTCCAGGTGAGGGACGTGGTTGTGGTTGAAGAGGCAGGTTGTCAGGCCTATGAGAAAATCTCCCAGGTGAGAGAGTTTGTTGGGAGGTGGTTTTCTCCCAGAGAGAGTCCAGCACCAACTACAGAGCTCTGAGGATTCTTGATCCAACCTATTGCCGATAACCTGAGAGGGAGGTGAAGCAACTGATGGACTATGTAAAAGTGAAGGTGTATACTCCTTGGTGGAAGAGGCATGTGGGGAATGAGATTATGTGAGTAGTGGGCGTAAGAAGGTTCCTGGAGAGAATCCTTCCACTTTCTCTGTGTAGTTTCATGTAACCTCAGCCTAGTCTAGGATTCCCTTTCCCTGGGTGGAGCTTAGTCCCAGCTCAGGGGTGACCCACTGCTGAGCATGATGAGGAACGTGCTCTATGGCTGGGAGGTTCTTGGAAGGTCTACACATAGTTGGTGGTCTTCTAATAAAAGATAAGTATCGTTTTATGTTCATTTACATGCTGTGTAATGGTACATATGTTGTAATTGATGATTATTGCATGTGTATGTTCTATATGCTACATGTGTAGGCTTAATGTTATTTCCGCAATAATATGTTATATACACATAGAATAGTCATGTTATGTTTATATGTATGTGTATGTTTTTACGCAAGTATCTCTGTGTGGCATAGATAGTAGTTTAAGGCTGGAGCTGTCGCCGATCAGAGGAGTGCAACAAAGATGTAGGAGTGGTGTTGTCCAACCTGTTGGTGGTTGGGGATGTTAGAAATTGGTATCAGAGCATGTCAGTTGAATACAAGGTGTTTCCATAGCATTACCCGACAATGGTGTGGATGGTCGGGGATGTTACATCACCTCCATGAATTGTTTTATTTCATGGTCATATTCAAACACTTTCCAATATCTGATATTTTTAGGGATAGATGGTCTATACCTCATCTCTATTTTATATTTCATTTGGGGAAAAATAGGTGTTTTAAAAGTACTAGATTCCACTGCTAAGGAATCAACTTGCTGATTAAATTCTATTGAAACAACATTAATATTAAAATATTCATAAAAATTGTCAACCAAATCCCATACTTGGTTTTTGTACTCCCTCATCCTGGAATGCCTTGTTTGGTAGTGACCTTTGATTTTCTACACTACTAGATCTTAGTCTCCAAATGCCACTAGCTCAATAATTTTCATTTTTCTTGTTGCCTCTAAGCCTAGAATCAAGGCCTCATACTCAACTACATTGTTGGTGACCTCAAACTCTAGTTTGTAGGAAAAGTGAATTTATTTTTTGTTAGGAGAAATAAGTACAACAACAACTCCCACTCCTTCTATTGAATATGCCCCATCAAAATACATTTTCCATATACCACCTAATGTTTTAGTAGGGATTGCCAAAGGATCTATGGGTGTTAGGGATTCCTTGTATTCTTCATTTATTGTGAGGAGGAAACATCCAAGATATTCATGTCCATTTGCATTGTACCCCCCAACTTTTGTGCCCATGTTCTTGATACTAGCATGTCATAGTTTGAAGGAACACAAACCACCACTACATCCATCATAATACTTTTGAAAGGAAATTTAGCCAAAGTAACTTCCATGTCTTTGATAAGCTCGTCACATTTCACCTTTATGGAATCAAAAGAATAGAGGTCATGATATGGTCTAGTTATTTCCATCCCCATCTTTTCCATGACTACTTTGGGCATAAGATTATGTGATGCTCTAGAGTCAAGAATACAATTATGGAGCATTTTGTCATGGATATTCAATGTCACATAGAAATGTGCAACATACTCTTCTTTGTCATCTATGTGAGAGCCAAAAACTATAGTGGGGGACTCATCTTGCAAATTTATAGTATCATGAGGGATTTTTGATCATTTTACATGTATGGTTGTCTCAATATGTTTGTGATATGAAGGATTCTTAGCCAATTCCACCAATGGGATAGGAATCTCTATTTTAGACAATTATTTTCAATGTTAAAAGGTGGAATCGTTTCCTCAAATTCATGAATGATCCAGGTGATATTGGTGGCCACCCAACTATTCCAATTGGCTCCCCAACCTCATTAGCCTTGGGAATATTTGTTATTTCTTTGATTTTATCCTAAAAAATACTTGGGCTAGGCTTCTTAAGTTGGGGTTGACTATCCTAATTGGTTGTCTTCAGTCTAGGTTTGATATTTTACTTCTTATGCATCTCAGCCTGCAATGCATCAACAAACATCCTATATTGAATAGATGACAAAACTTCTTTATTTGATTCACTTTTAGGGATATGTTTCCTGTTGTTTAAGGAATATTCATAATCATGATGTGTTAGATACATGGAATTATTTCCCCCTTGTAACATGTGTATTTCCTCTGTATTCTTGACATATTCATCATCCATTGCTTCCTCCACCAAGTTATTTTCATTTTTGGGTCTCACGAGGGGTAAAATGAGTTGTTCTTCATTTCTTCTTTCTCTCCTCATGAGTTGAGGATTGAAATGTATTTTGAATTGATTAGGGTTCCTTTCCCCTCCTTCTTGAGGATATTTGTTTGTGTTACCATTATCCATTTTGAATCTTGACATTGTATTTGTAAAATTTATGATTAGTTTGGGCATTTCATCCATCCTAGCTTCATAAGAATATTTGGCTAGAACAAATGGACCACAATCTTCTCTAGCCTTTTTTATTTCTACTTGATCTAGATTTTATTTAATTTTACCCGATGCAATCATATTTCCTTTGATATTTATTGCATTGTTCTGCATTATCAACATATTTGGGTCTCTTATTTCCCTTAATACCATGGAAAAGTTAGCATAAAAAGCCCCAACATATGTGACTTTAGCTACTTTCGTTGAAGGATTTATGTCTCTAGGGATCTTGTTGTATAACTTGTTAAATATTATGTTAAATTCAACAATAGGCTCATTATCTCTTTTCTTGAGTGAGACAAATTTTGTCAAGTAATATAGAATATCTCTCTCTTCCCCCCATTGTTTCATAAATGTATACTCTAGAGCCTACTAGCTATCTATTGAGGTCACATGAAGGCCTTTGAACCACTCCTAAATATCTCCCTCTAAATTTTGAACATAAAATGTAGCATCCCAAACCACCCCATTGTTGGGATATGCCATGTGAAATAAAATTCGAACTGTATACAATATTTAAACATACAGAAACTCTGCAAATGCCCATATTCATACAACATAATAATGGGAATACACATGCAACACACACAGAGGAAAAAACCATAAAATAAATGGATAAATAATAATAATGCGGCATGAAATTTCACACACAATTGAAACTTATCTTTTATAAAAGACCACCAAGTGCATTCATACCTTATACGTTCCTCCCAGCCTTAGAAAAAATTGCTCGGAACTCTCAGCAGCGGGTCACCCCCGAGCTGGGACTAAACTCCACCTGGGTAAAGGAATTCTTAACTAGGATTATGTAGCTCAGACAATAGGAGAAAATCTCTCACATGTTCCGACTCAATCTGACATCCTATAGTCCCTCATTCCCCACATGCCTGTCCCACCCCAAGAAATGTACCCCTTCTTTGCTCAATAGTCCTTTGGCTGCCCCTATTCCTTTCCGGGGCTTCAACAATAGGTCAGAAAAGAAGTCTCATAGCCCTGTAGTTGTAGTTTGACACCTTTAGGAAAGCAATTCCCAACATGTCTCTCACCTAGAGAGAATTTCTCACAAGAATGACAACCCTTCTCTTCAGTATCCCACGAGCCTGGAAACCTACTTCTTCAGTCCAACTCTTCAATTAACCAAGTACATGAACATGTACATGTATAGTACTAGCTCGGGTAAGGTATATGTGCGTTGTTCATGACAAAGAGGTACGGTGGGATGATGAAATTCCACGAGTCTAGGAAAAATGGAGAAATGATGGAATTAATGGAATGAAAATGGAAAATGAAATAATTCCAAGCTCTTTGTATGCATGTGCCCAACTTGACACTTGATAGGTTGAGAGATACTTTGGCCCACTTGTCCCCATCCTTAGAACTTAGGATAAAAATAATTATCCATACTTTATATTTTAATGAATATTAGTATAATATTCCTTTTTGGCTCAAGCTCCCTAGCTTAGCCCCTTATCCTTAATTTCAAGCCCCCCTTTCCCTAACTAGTGGATTTTATTCCCCCATACATTTTTACATGGTTGGTCTGCACGTAGTGATGTATTTTTCATTAATATTTGCATGTGAATACATTTACATTTACATCACAGATATACTTGTTCTTTCTGCATCCTGACTTACCAACTTAAGTACAGTTGTATTTACATTTACAGTTGGGGTTCAACCCAGAGGTATTATATTCCCCTCCCCCTTATTTATGCACTGTCCTTAGTGACATATATACACATACACAACCAAAATTTCAAAAATCCTAAAAATGATGTGGGTATTTTTCTCGCAAAGCATCCTCGTGCTCCTAAGTTGCATCTTCAGGACTGTACCAGGTACATTGGACCTTTACTAGCTATATGGTTCGATTCCAGAGATACTTGATATTTCAATCAAGTATGCACACCAGATGCACTCGAAAGGCGCCTTGTTGGTCCACTTGAATCACATTCCAATTAATGACCAGATCAACATCATGTATATACATTTTGAGCAATGATACATGGAATACATTATGAATAGACATTGATGAAGGCAAAGAAAGCATGCATTCTATAAGCCCAATTATCTCTAGGATTTCAAATGTCCCACAATAACAAGCTACCAACTTCGAGCAATTTCCCAACTTCAAGGAACTTTTTTTGGCTTTTACTTTCAAGAATACATGGTCACCCACTTTAAATTCCCTATGAGTTCTTCCCTTATCATCATAGATTTTATTCCTATCTTGAGCAACCTTTAAATTCAGTTTTATTTTCAACATTTTCTCTTCCATTTCCCTGAGTAATTTTGGCCTAACCACTATTCTATTTACTGGGTTGTCCCAACTTATTGGTGTGTTGCACCTTCTACCATAAAGTGCCTCAAATGGGCTCATATTTAGAGATTCTTGGTACCCATTGTTATAAGAAAAATATACTAAGTGTAGGTAGTATTCCCATTTTGATGGTTTATCCATCACATACATCCTCAACATCTCCTCAAACACTTGATTCACCCTCTCTATTTGTCCATCTGATTCTGGATGATAAGTTGTGCTAAAATTCAAATTTGTTCCAAATCCCTTAAATAATCCTTTCCAAAAATTTGATGTAAATTTTGGTTCTCTGTCAAACAAAATTGTCTTGGGTATACCATGTAGTCGAGAAACTTCTCTCATATAAATATCAACAACATTCGCTGCCTTGTGAGTGAGCTTTACTAGAATAAAATGGCCCACTTTGGTAAGCTTATCCACCACTACCATGATAGAAGCATGCTGCTTGTTTGTTCTGGGCAGTTTGGTGATGAAATCCATTATTACAACTTCTCATTTCCACTCAGGAATGGGTAATGGTTGTAGCAAACCAACCGAGTGTCTATGCTCAACCATGACCTTTTAACACTCTAACCATTTGGCAATAAACTAAAAAACTTCTTTCTTCATGCCTGGCCAATAATATTTTCTCTTGATAGCTGCAATAGTTTTTTGATAACCTGGGTTCCAAACATAAGGTACATTATGTATTTCTCTCAATATCATATTTTTGAATTCCCGAGAATTCGGTACATAAACTATTCCCCTATACATGAGAATTTCCTCATTTCCAAGCTTATAGTCTTCAATTTTTTGTGGCAAAATACCTTGCTGTAATTTTGTTATTAGTTCCATGTATTGAAAATCTGATTTTGCAGCCTCCATGATTTTGTCTTTCAAATATGATTGGTACATGCTAATGGTTGTAGCATTCAACTCATGCACTCTTATGATAAGTTCATCAACCACCTTTTTCTCTTTCCCTTTGATATGATTTATATCAAAGTCATATTCACTGAGAAATTCTAACCACCTGGTTTGCCTAGCATTTAGAGTTGGTTGTCCAAATAAATATTTCATACCATTATGGTTTGTCCTCAACTCGAACCTTTTCCCCATGACGTAGTGCCTCCACATCTTCAAGGCATGCATTATGGATGCCAACTCCAAATCATGAGTAGCATAGTTCCTTTCATGCTCCTTCAGCTTCCTTGCTTCATAGCATATCACATGCCCATTTTGACTGAGGACTCCACCAAGCCCTTATTTACATGCATCAATGCATACAATGTAGTCTTCATTTGGATAAAAAATCCTTAGTATAGGAGCACTTGTTAATAATTGCTTCAAGTGTTGAAAACTCTTTTCACACTCCAATGTTCATTGAAACTTCACCCCCTTCTTTTGCAAGGAAGTGATCGGGTGTGCAATCTTTGAGAATCCTTCAATAAATCTCCTATAGTACCCTGCAAGGCCCATGGATGATCTAACATCTATAACATTCTTTGGTTTTTACCATCCTCTAATGACCTCAACATTTTTAGGATCTAATGCTATCCCTTCCTCTGAAATAATATGCCCCAAATAATGAATTTGCTTCTGATAAAATGAGCACTTGCTCAATTTTGCATACAACTGATGCTCCCTTAATACCTGTAACACCATCCTCAAGTGTTGTTCATGCTCTTCCTCTGACTTCGAATATATACAAATGTCATCTAAAAATACAATGACAAACTTGTCTAAGTATTCCATGAGAATACCATTCATTAAACACATGAAGACAAATGGTGCATTTGATGACCCAAATGGCACCACTGTGAACTCATAATGACCATACCTTGTTTTAAAAATAGTCGCGTTGATTCCTTCTTATTTAATTCTTACTTGATGATAACCTGACCTGAGATCAATCTTGGAGAATATTTTTTCATCTTTCAATTGATCAAAGAGGTCATCGATCCTTGGTAAAGGATACTTATTCTTCATAGTTACCTTGTTCAACTACCTGAAGTCAAAGCAAAGTCTCAATGTTCCATCCTTTTTCCTCACAAATAAAATCGGGGCACCCCAAGGTGACACACTTGGGTGTATATACCCCTTATTTAGAATATCTTCAAGTTGCATTTGTAATTCCTTCAATTATGGTGTACTCATCCTATAAGGGGGCTTGGATACCGAGGCTTCTCTAAGCATTAGATTGATGGATAAATCAATATTTCTTTTAGGAGGTAAACCTAGTATTTCTTTAAATACATATTCAAAATATTTTAGGAATGCATAATATTCAATATTTGACACCTTATCTTTTGGTGTCTCTTCCATATGTGCTGCAAATATTTGACAACCTTTTCTATAACTTTTCTTCAGCCATAATGCTGAAATTTCTTTGACAGTTACTGCCCTAGGAATTCCCTGTATTGTCCTTAGGTTCCCTTACTCATCCCAAAAAGTAAATGCCTTATTATAACACTCTAGGATAGCATCGGGTTGTCCAACCAATCCATACCAATTAGACAATCATAGGAACCTAAAGGTAATATGTTCGAATCTACCTTGGTGCTCAATCTATTCATGTCCATTGGACATGCTTTAACCATCTCACTAATTTTTCTTTTAGCTCCAGTAGCCAGCTGCACCAACCAAGATTTTCTATGCTTGCTTCTTGGAAAATGCAATCTTTCCACCATCTTAGGATCTATATAACTATGACTAGATCCTGAATCAATTAAAATAACAATGGTTTGGTTGTTGATCTTACCTTCCACTTCAATCATATGTGACTGAAACTCAGTTTTCTTGTTGTCTAGGGATGCATAGATCTTAGGTATACTTCTACCCATGTCCTCCACTTTATCATCTTGTTTTACATTGTGAACGGTGCTCAGTTTTTCACCTCTGTGAGGACAATCTCTATACATATGATCTCCCCCACATGCCCAACATTGAGTAGGTGGTTGCCTTGGTCTTTTCCCCCTTGTCTCAATCATTATGGGTTCTCTAGAAGCTGGCTGTCCTTGATGATTATTTCTGAAGAATGGTGGATTAGTCCCCTTCTTCCTCTATTCCATCTTTTTTTTTTCTTGTCTTCCCAAGATTTTTGGAAAGTTGGCCTTCCTTTATGTTGATCACAATAACTTTATCTCGCCTTATGGTCTCCTCCAATGTTTTTGGATCGTCATATTGTATCTTATCACTCATGAATGATGGAAGTCCACTCAAGTACCTCTGAATATTATCTGGCTCTTCCTTGATGAAAGAAACATACTTTAGGAGTTCTCAAAACCTTTTTTCATATTCATCTATGGTCATGCTCCCAAGCTTGAATTCGAAGAAATCCTTCATTTTCTTGTCATACTATCTCTTAGTCAAGTATTTATTTTGAAAATACTTCTTGACTTCCTTCCAAGTAACATTTTTCTCATTAATGTGATGCACCTGCACAAATTGGTCCCACCACATGGATGCCTTTCACTTGAGCTGATAGATGGAAATTATTCCTTCTCCATGTGAAGAGTAATTATGTAATTGAAAATACTTCCTCATGCCTAGTAGCCATGTTTCAACATCTTTATCCTTCTTTTTCTCACCATCACACTAGTACATATTGTAAAAATTCTGATGTTTTATTTGTGGCGTTATGGACAAAATTGTCCATATTGTCGCAAAATAGAGGAAATTTATAAAAAAAAAAAATCATGTTGCCCGATAACATCGGTCTTGCCACGTTGACGTCTCTCTTGCCACGCTAATGTATCTCTTTCCATGTTAACGTCTCTCTTGCCACATTTTCCACTGGAACGTCTCTCTTGCCACGTTTGTGAAGATAGATGTTGCAATTGCGACATTTTGGAAACTAGGTTTTCCCCTCCAACTGTCACCTTAGTATGTTCACCAAGTCAAAATACCAACGGTCACTTAGGACTTTTTTACGT
>ML822121.1:81589-97603 GCA_009831015.1 Picea engelmannii | reverse complement strand
CTCTTCTCCTTCTTTAAACTCTGGCTTCACGATCTTTCCTTTCACAATATCCAACACTTTATTCTTAGCAAGGATGAGGTCAATCCTTGTCTTCCATGCTCTGAAGTTAGAGGCTCCATCTAGCTTGTTCTCAGACTTCATATTGTTCATCATGGCTTGCTTGACTTGGTCAAACCCTAGATTTGACCAGAAATCCAAACTTCACGTCTTGGCCTTCTGAGAGTACCAGGAGATGCGCTGGGCTAGGGCACACTGATCTATCTGGAGATTAGGTCAATCTCGTCACTTAAGGTGCCTCGACAAGAGGTTTAGGGTTTCTGAAACTGCTTCTGCTGGTAACCCTAGCTGCAGTGCTTTTGGAAGCTGCTCCTGCTAGTAACCCTAGTGGCAGTTCCTCAATGAGCTCAATATATAGCGGCTATGTTTCCTTCCAGCGTTTTAGGCTGACTGAAGGGGTGTGGGCCCATAACCTGTTAGAATATAGAAGATGGTGTGTTCGTTTTACCATTGACGATACCTTCGTCACCCAACCATAGGCCGAAGCCTCCCTCCGAGCACCTTAACCTTGACCTGATAATTCCTCCGGAAGAAAACCCTAGGCTAGATAGCCAAACAAAGAGTAGCGCATCAATCCCCAAGGATAGTGCATCACAAAAGACTGATCAGATGTTCCAAACCCTAGCCAAGAGATATCCAAGCCAATACTGAAACTAGCTGCTGCTGTAGCTGCACCTGCAACCCTCCTCCAAACCTGTGCACCAGACTGCAACTGCAGTGCGCACCAACTGGGAAACTTCAATTCTGAGATGCTGTCAAATGAGAACTGGCGCCCTGTATTTATAGTAATCCTGCCAGTTTGTTGGGGCCGACTTCTCCTTCTGGGTATGTGTCTGTTCAATATAATATTATTAATTCTGGCCGACTTCTTCTCTTGGAGGCTAATAGCCTAATATAAATTATCTTCTTGAGACGACAAGGCTTCTAGGGTTATTAGCCAATTCATTAGGGTTTCTCTTGCTTCCCGGAGTCTTCTATTCTCGTTAGGTTCACACGTGGGGGTAAATACCTCCCGTAGCTACCATAATATTAACAGGGTTTTCCCTGGCATTTGCCTAAATTTCTGTGAGTTATGGGTTGTTGTCCACTGTGTATTTCCGTTGCATATTTTGCTTAGCAATGTGTATTTCTGCTTATGGAAATTTCTGAATGTGGGTATGCATTTCTGAGATTTATGAAGACAGTGATATCTAGGTTGCTAAGTGTTTGATAAAATGTGTGAATGAAATATTTCTGATTTTTTCATTAAAAATCTACATGGTATCAGAGCTTGGGTTCTGAGTGACAGTGGGCATTGTGATATTTGGGCAAAAGGGTGTGATTGTTTTCCTTGAGGTGTGACTGGGAATATGACTGCAAGCATTAGATATGAGGATCGGTTGGATGGCATTTCCAACTACTTGCAGTGGAAGGTTCGTTTGTCAGTCATTCTCAAGGAGAACAAGATCTATAGCTATGTCAACTTTGTTGTAGCATCTCCTGCGACAGATCATGTTGCTTTGGACTTGCATGATACCAAGGAAGCCAAAGCTCAGAGGATTATTCTGGATGAGGTGAAGGATCACCTTATCCCGCACTTGGCTGAGAAAAAGACTGCTAAGGAGATGTGGGCTGCACTTAAAAACTTGTTCGAGGCAAAGAACAAGAACCGGAAGATGGCCTTGAAGGCTAAGTTGCATGATACCAAGATGGGTAAGGAGGGGAGTGTCTCTTCTTATCTTACTCGGGTGGCTCAAGTTAAATATGAGTTGGCAGTTGTTGGAGAGGTCATTTTGGATTATGAGTTGGTGAGGATAGCCTTAAATGACTTCACCAAAGATTGGGAAGTCTTCGTGAAGTGTGTGGTGGGTCGTGAGCATCTACCAAATTGGAACAGATTGTGGGATGATTTCACTTAGGAGGAGATTAAAGAAAGATCTCAGAGCAGTGATCAGAAGACAGACAACACTGATGAGAATGTTGCTCTTGTGGCAAAGAGAAAGAAGAAAGGAAGTTCCGGAAGGGACTTGAGTAAAGTCAGATGCTATTGTTGTAACCAGTTGGGGCCCCTTGCCTCTCATTGTCCTAAGAGGAAGAAGAAGAAGAAGGATTCAGAGGGGCCTAAGACAACTACTACAACAACCATAAAGGACTTTGCTTCAAAGTTCGATAGCGAATTTTCTTTGGTGACCCTAGTTTCCAGTGTCGACAGTGGAGGATTCATAGGTGATGTCAGATGGATTGTGGATAGCGGAGCCTCTAACCACATGACAAGAATCTGACGAGTATTCCCAGAGTTCACAGAGATTGGTCCTGACCGACATGTGGTAAATGAAGGCGGTATGGCGAGAGTTGTACGTGGATTTGGGAATGTCAGATTCCAACTCTAGTTTGGGGGACTCTTGGATATTGATGGAGTTCTCTTTGTTCTAGGGTTGAGTGTTAACTTGCTCTTAGTCTCAGCCTTGGAGGATGTAGGATATTGTGTATTTTTCAAGAGGGAACATGTCTTTATCTACAGAGAGGGAGTGGACCCGGTAGAGCTGCAACTGATCGGTAATCGGGTGAATAGGTTGTATATGTTGAGAGGACAACCTTTGATGTATGATTCATCGTCGGATGAGGAGTGTGAGGAGGCTTCTGAGATTGTGGTGGCGCCAAGGTATCAGTCTTGCATTCCGAGAGAAGAGAGCGAGTCTCTTCTGAGCAATGGAAAAAGGCTCAGCCAGGTTGATCGAACCGATGCTCAAGATGAAGTGAGCTCAGGGTTCCAGGAGGTTGTCAGGATAAGATCTTCTAGTTTGAGTTCTGTGCAGGTGTTGCGGATGGCTCTAGGTTCAAAGGGAGCTCCTACAGAGAACAATGTGATGGGACCAGATGATGGAGATGGCAGTGAGTACATCCCTCGTTAAGAGAGAGTGTTGAAATGTAACAAGGGATGTCCTCATTCATGTTTTTGTATTTTGTCATGGGGAGGACATAAAGTCATATTTCCTAGACATGTTTTATTTGTAAAGTGACTTTTTAAATAAAGTGCTTTTATAAAATGAATGTACTTTACAAATTAAAGTGATTTTAAGTTGTAGGACCCAAAAAGTATTTAATGAGCATTTATTACTTATTTTGTAATTAATGAGGAGCATTAAATATGAGCCCTCAGATTAGACTTATGATAGCCATTAGATTGAGTTGGTTATGTAAGTTAGGGTTTCTTGGGAAAATAGAAGAGTACATATACATGCTTATGGATATGAGAAGAACACAATGAGAAGACGAGAGGAGTTGAGTTAGAGAGATTGCTTGAAAGAGGAAAGTGAGCATCAAGAAGGGCACGATTCCCAAGAGAGCTAGGGTGCAAATTCCAAGGAGGCATTTTCTGTTTTTGATTTTCTGCAATGTTATTTGCTGGGACAGACTGTACTGTACAGATCCGTACATGCCATACAACAACATTCTTGAGGCACAAAAATCGAGGCAAGCTTGGGCATGGTTTTCGAGGCAGCCCTTGAAGAATTTTCTGAAGGAGGACGATCGTACAGAAGACAAGGTACAACTGCCTATTGTGGCATGAATTTCGAGGTGCCAACTTTTAGCAAATCTGTACAACTGTACGAACTATGGCACGATTTTCAAGATAGATTTGTGGGGGACAAATTTTTTGTTGTAAGAGGTATTTCTCTTGGTTGAAAAGTGTTATTGATGTTGTTCTAATTTTTCTTGAAGTATAATAATAGATTTCTCTCTCTCTCGTTGGGTTTCCCCACATTGGGGTTTTCCCTGGCATTTGCCTAAATTTCTGTGAGTTATGGGTTGTTGTCCACTGTGTATTTCCACTGCATATTTTGGTTAGCAATGTGTATTTTTGCTTATGGAAATTTCTGAATGTGGGTATGCATTTCTGAAATTTATGAAGACAATTATCTCTAGGTTTCTAAGTGTTTGGTGAAATGTGTAAATGAAATATTTCTGATTTTGTCATTAAAAATCTACAAGGAGAAAACAAAATAACATAATTTCATTTATCCAAATGGAAAAACATTGCCATGTCTAAAGAATTTGGTGGTTGAGGTATTAGGAACAGTTTTTGGATTGCAAAGTCATTAGCTACAAAATCTTGTTGGAGAGGGATATTTGGAAACAATCTATGGAGTCAAATTCTCAAAGGAAAATACTTAAAAGGAGTTGACTTGACTTCTTGGATCCGAAAAGAAAACTTCAAGTCCTCTAATGCCTCTGTAATTTGGAAAAATTTTATGTGCTCTTTTCATATCATTAAACAATGGCTAGCTTGGAAAATAGGGAGTGGTAATCAAGTTACAATTGGTAAGGATCCTTTTATAGGTGATTATTCATCCTATAAACTTTCAACACCCTTGATTCAATTCCTCAATAATCAATGTATTTTTTCCATAGCACAAGCAAATTTATCAAATACAAACAACACTTCTACAATTTGGAAATGTGCCAACCAACTAGGCTTATCAGGAACTCTGTCAAATGAATGGAACAATTATATAGCAATTTTGAAGAGTAGCGGAATTTCTCTTAATAACTCAAAAGACAAACTTGTTTGTTCATGAAACAGGGCTTCTAGAACAGTTACAACAAATTTAGCATATCAATGCATTGTTAGTAATTCACGTTATGAGGTTTCTTGTTGGTGGTATAAAGCAATATGGAGAGTTAATATAAAGAGAAAAATTATTTGTTTCATGTGGTTATGCTTGAAGGATCATATCCTCACTGGTGAAAATTTCAGAAAAAAGGGAGGCATTGGACCCATTGTTTGTAGTCTATGTCTCAAAGATGATGAGACAACTGATCACCTTTTCATTCATTGTGAATACACACAATACATATGGAAAGAAATTTTAAGCTCCCTCAAGTTTTTGGATGCTTGGAATCATTCTCCTTTGGAAGGAAATCTACTGCATTGGTTTACGATCTACCCAACGATGAGATATATCCCCTTTCTGGTTAGTTGGAGAATCTGGAATTATAGGAATAAAATACTATTTGAGAATTGGAAAAGAGAGGACTCTCGAACAATAACCAAGATTCTACTTGATATTAAAGAACATAAAGGAACAAAAGAAGTGAACAAAGTGGATTATATCCTCAACCCAATCTATTTTGATGAAAAACCTATAGGTTTCTTTGATGGTGTTGTTGCAAATGATATCCGTGGAGCTGGGATATATATAAAATTAAGCTCTGTTTATAGTTATAAAGCACACTTTGCAAGAGGTAAAGGAAATAATATGAAGGCATACATTTTGGGTCTTTGGGGGCTTCTCCTTCATGCACAGAGATTGTCCATATGTAATTTGATGGCTGTTGGTGACTCCAAAGTGACTATTGACTGGATTAATGATTGCTCAAATATAAACCTAATCTACCTACACAACTGGAAAGAACATATAATAAGCTTAAAGGTGGGATTTGAAGATATTCACTTCATGCATATCCATAGAGAATTCAATACAGTGGCACATCATCTTTCCAAAAAAGCTTTGGACAACCCCCTGGGTTGGTTTTATTATGAGGAGATCTTCAATGAAAATGTTGTAAATACAGATCAATTTATGATTTTCTAAATGTTACTTTACTATGTAACTAGACAATAAAAGGAAGATTACATTGTCCTTTTTGATGAATTTTTTTTGATATGTAAGCTCTTGACAGCTGATAAAATCAATTCTGTATGAAATTGCATATAATATAGTTCAACTATCTAGTCTTTGGGGAACACTAGCGATCTATATACCATATATATCTTTTTGTAATATGGAAAGAACACTTGATTCTAATAGAATAACAGTGGATCTGTTTTTTTCTGTGTGAAAAAAAACTAGATTTGAGAAAGTTAGATGATTTCTTTAGGGTTATAGCATTAGATCTCTGCAAAGATATGTGTTAAATGCTCAGATCTAAGAAATAATGCCTAAGAAAGAATGCAAGTCATTTAACTTGAAATGATTTCAGGAAAACAATTTGCAGAAAATTCCACGTCAACAACCAAATTTCGAGATTTGTTAACTCTAGTAAACTTGGCATAAGCAACCTAGATCATTAAATGAAACCTATCAAACCCTAGATTGCTTGTAAACAAAAAACTTTAAAGAGAGAAAATAAATGTGATGGCTAGAAAACACAAGTAAAACCTAGTGCATACGATTGGGCTATGGGGTCTAAGCTACTCTTGAGTATTTGTCCTCTTACCTTTGTTGTTTGAAGTCCCCAAACATCTTAGAAGATTGCTTCGTGAAAATCAAGCTAATAAATCTAAACTATGCAAGAATCATAGGAAGGTTAAGCCTAAAGAACTTTAACCTAAGTATTACAAACTTAAAATTTCAAACTAAACCTAGGGTAAGGAAGTAAAATTCTAAGATATTCACCCCCAATACAATAGATCTAGCATAAAAATTCACAAAGAAATGGAATAGATCACATGTCATACCTCACTTGCATTGATTGCTTTGTAATAGCTTCTTCCTCAATGAAAACTTGCAATATCAAACCCTTCTATAACCACCCTAGAATATTTACTCAAAAAGATAGAAGGATCTCACACAAAAATGAGCAAATAGGCCTTTTCAGTTGATTTCTAACCACGAGAAATGGAGGCACCCTCCTTATATAGATAAGACGCTCCAAATACCATACAAGGAATACCATGTCCTCAAATGAAAACCATGAGCCCAATACCATGTTCCAAGTGAGAACCATGGGAGAATACCATAGGTGGTTACAATAAATCCTCAAATGTAGGGGTTCCCTACATAAAATGAGCAAATTCTAACTAAATGCCACATGTGTGTTTCATGAGAGCATGAGAACAAATGCGCCCTCCTCAAATTGTGCCAACAACCTCTTCAAAGTATGTGTAGAGTCAAAGGAGGCCCAAGAACAAGGGCACCCCCCTAACCAACACCAAAAATCATAGAATAAATGCATACGTGTGAGAAGTAAGGGTAAATGAAGTGTGCTATTCCAAAAGGTTTTAGAAACATCACACATGTAAGTCTAGGAGAGATAAAGTGTGCCTAGGAGAAGTGTTCACACACACACAAAGTAAATACTACTTCCAAATGGTTGGAAAATACCCACACGTGTGAAAGAAGGGTCCAAAAAGGGTGTGCACCATATGTGTGCTAAAATCACCACCATAACTAGCTCATGTATGCTCCATAAGCTGACAAGCGTACAAACGTTGATGTGGATATCTCTATGATGATGTCCATGCATTGTCACAGATCCTTAGGAAGTGATATGTACCCAAATACGGTGTCACGGATCCTAAGAAAAATGGCAAAGATCCCAATGTAGGTAGATAAGGATGAATATAGGTACATGGGTTCCCATGCAATGTCATAGATCTTGAGGGATGGTACATGGATCCCAAGGCATAGTGCACATATCCTAATGGGGGATTCCCACCTATAGTGTTGAATCAAGTCTCAACTCAAGTCATTAGGAAATTGCACATTAATTAATCTCTTTTAACAAAATCATAACATAAGTTGATTCTACAACTTGCTTAAGTTTACCATGGTGGGACAACCTTACCATTATTACATGTCTCAATTCCTAGGAGAAAATGTATTTCCTAGATCACTTGGTTAGAGATAGGTAAAAATGATGAATTTTTGATGGAAAAGGAAGGGGAACCTCATGTATTGACCCTCAAAGTCATAGATGATGATGTAAAAGGTCTTTTAATTGGTCCAACTAGCTTTCTAGAGCCATAAATCTTCATTATTTACATGCAAGCCTTTGAGAGGGAGATTTTCTTTGAGTTACCGCCTTGACATTTTATTTGTAAACCCCTTTTTGTGTTTTTATTTGATTTTTCTTAGTCTTAGATATGAATTTTTAGCATATGAATCAGGGGTTGGGCCTTTTTAATGAGGTGGAATAGCTCCAACTTCATTATTTTTTCAATTTTTTACTTTCATGCTCTTCACTGCTAACCTTTTTTAACTTTATTTGACTTTAATTTTACATTTGTCTTCAATTTGTTCAACTAGACCTTGATGGATGACATATGACAAATCAAACATGAGTGGGGATAATATATTGTCTATGAACGAGATGGAAGTGAAAGAACAAAGACAAAAAGTCTTAGGTATGGTTAGGATATGACGTACACTAACTCAACTAGATCCACAGTAGTATAATTTGACCCAAGTCTTGACAACACATATCCAAGGACAATTATGTCCCCCCATGGTACAACAAGACAAAATAATAAAAGATTTATTGTTAAGAAGTGTTAATAGGTCAAACCCAATGTTCATTATGTTCACGACTAGGTAAGAAACCATCACACTATTTCTAAGCAATAAAACCACACACGAGAACATATCACATCAATTGAAATAAAGATCATTCATGAAGTACCATTTGTGAGTGCACATAACATATGAGGTGTAAGGCATAGGAGCCGATATGCCATGGCAGAGTCATCTGAAAGAACTCATGAGATTTCCATGTATTTTATGGAAGAATTGGAAGAACGTTTGAACCAAAAGAAATGAGTAGGAGAGCTCATCCAAGTAGCATCATCACACCCCTAAGAGGTGTTGAGGTCATTTCCCGCTTCCAAAATTTCCCTCCCCTTTTCTATTTTACCAAATTATTTTCTCCCTTTCTTTTCCCTCTTCTACACTTACCCGTTTTTTCCCTCTTACTATCCCTTCTAGTTCTACACTTAGTCACATTTTTCAGATCACGGGTTCCAGGGTTGGCGGACTTACGATTTATCATCTCTATCTATAAATTCACATCACGAGTCTGACTGACCATCGTGTTGTTCAATACTTAGCCGATTCTACGATCCCAGGTTCCCGAGTTGGCGAGATCGAACTCTCATGCTCCCATGTTCCGTGATATACACATTGCACCAAAAGGTTTCACGATCTACATTTTGATCCGCGGACTCCTCGAACTTCCAAGTCTCATTCTTCCTACGATGAGTTTGTCTGACTACCGTGCCATTCTATATTAGCCAATTTCACACCTTATACCATCGTGGACTCGCGGGTTCATGGGTTCCTGGGTTCACAAAAATCTCAAGTCATATTTGTCTCTCGTCCGTCCCTGCCACCCTTGCGCCCTTCACAATGCACATTTACTATGCTTTTAATGCTAATAACTTACCATACATGTTCGAAAGGATTGTCATTAATAAGAAAAAGGCTTGAGGATATCTTCTATTAAAATACATTAAAGTAGGATTTATAGAGGATTATATTATCCCCCTCCAGCGTTCATTTTAAACATAATTTGGAGTAAGGTAATGTTCTCATCAACTTATGGCAGCAACTCGACAACAATTCTGTGGAGATACATTGAATATTTTCGGGCGCGAGGACCAAATTTTTTAGTGGTCCATAGCATATTCCTACTACTCATCCCCTTCTGCCTAGAAGGAAGTAATCTAGATGTCTGGAATTGCGTGCATAGGTTATGTCCCAGAAGTATTTGATTGGAAGGAGTTGGTCACCTAGTGCGCCGAGAGATATATTCCAAGCCAATAGATTATTTAGTTGAGGGACCATTCCTCTGTCTCTCTATCTCCTTAGGTATTCTGTAATATGTCGAGACTTCCCAAGCCAACTCTCACCTTCAAGGGCGAACATTGCAGGGAGTTCTTAAAGAAGCATGACAATGGATTGGACCTCTTACCTGAATTCCTAGAGAACCCAACGACCATCCCCAAGGACATCATTAGATTGCAGGTTGGCTCATTTAAAAATCCCTTCCGAGAAATTGCATGGATTTTCATGAGGATAATAGGACAAGAAACTACAACCAGCATCTCCCGGATGATTCTTTTCATTCTATATTTTATGGTCAAAGAACAAGCCATCTTCAATTGAGGTAAGTTGATTTCCATTGAAATCTCTTTCTAATTGTCGCAATACAAGAAGGAGAAGAAATTCTTTATTTCATCTTATTTGGTTTTCGCGATAGCGCACTGCTGTCAGTTCCCAAGATTATCTATGTGTAAGAAGGTAAACTGCAAATTCGACCCAGTAACCTTCTCGTATCAAACATTATGGAGACACAAGGCCTCCCAACATTTTTATGAAGTTTTTAATGATTTTGTATCAGTTTTTAAAGACTTGTTGTTTGGAAAGGACACTCCATAGATGTCTAACCAGGTGAGTAAGTTCCTGGATAGGAAAGGGAAACTAGAACAAATGGAGAATTATAACGTTATAAGGATTTTTGGTTCTAAGGAAAATCCTTCCTTCCTTCTGTGCCACATATCCGACAAAATGTTTGTTGCTGAAATAGCAAGGCAATACAACTATTGGTTACATTTTTTCCACGAAAAGAGAAAAAAACAATTCATAACTCTGCCTTGGAAAGTTGGGGACTTCATATTCAAAAATATGAACAAGATCGATGAATTTGCGGGCCACTTTCGCAGCCTCAATCTAAAATATGTTGAAAGAGTAAAAGGGTTTGACCCTAGCGAAATATTTGTAGAACATCTATTCGCTGTTGGTTTCAACAATTTTTTCATTAATGTTATTCTGAATGAAGATGGAGATAATGTCTCAGGCACTCCCGCTTGAGACACCGATGACCTGGAAACGATACTCAACAACAATGATTCGTACAAGAAAAGAGGAAAAGGTCCAAGCGAGAAAAGTGACCAATCCCTGACTTTCACTCCAAAGAGTACAACATCTTAGAGCAACGCTCCAACAACACATCAAATTAAGAAAGTAATCCACATTTCTTCAGGTAGAGGAGGAGATAAGAACCCTCCTTCAGGAAAAATTGAAAGTTCTCACAAACTTCCCTTGAGGAAGAAAATAAAAAACATTGTGCAAGAAGAGGAGGGACCTCAAGGTGAAAGCGACATCCATGACCTCTCCCTCGAGGATATGGAACTCGTAATTGACATCCAAAAAGAGTTCCCCAATGTTGACCAACTAGATAACATTGCTCTCTAGAATCCTCAGATGGAAATAATTGAGAGCGAGAACTTCGATGAAGAAGAGTCTTTTGTATTTCAGAGCGTTTTTTTTTACAACGAGTCCAAAAATTTGATTATTGAGAAACGAGACATAAAGAATAAAAAGGGGAAATCTCGTTGAGATAATAACCTACAGAACATGCGGCCTTCCCAAATTTCCCAAATTCACCGAGCAACTGGAGATGCTCTAGATAATTCTATTGGAGGCCTTGAAGTAGAGAGTGTCAGGTTAAAGGCGTTAATCAAAGAATTGGGGGAAACTTCAATGCCTCTTTGTTGTTGGGAAAAACACCCTACGGACTAGCAAACTAGGGTCAGACTTGCATGCATATTTGACCGAATAGAAACTACTTTTTTACCTACATCCCAAGATTTAAATCCCTTTTTCTCAGTAGACGCAAGGAAAAGGACCACCTACCTTATTACCGACGTTCATTGTAGATCCTTCGTTGTGCTTGACTACTTGCTTGCGTTGCTCCTTCCAAAGATAACTTGCAATCAAGACAAACAACAACTATGCATGCATGCTAATTCTATACTCAAGGGTTATAAATCAAGCGTAAATTAATCAAACCATAGACAATTCATGCATTGGGACAGGAAAAGCATTCTTTTTATTACTGAAAGTGAATCAACTTACAAAAGCTGAGACCGACCACCGCTCCTTGAACCTGATATTGGGCTCCTCTTCTTCTGTCCTTCAACTGCTTTGCGTTAAATCTCCTTTGGCATGAGGAAAGGCTAAAGGGTTGGGACAATGGATTATGTAAATGGGTAGAGTTTCTTTGCTATATTTTTTCCTCTTCCAAATGGTACCCCTACCCCTTCTTTTATAGGCTAGAAGGAGCTAGGGTTTTGGATGAACCCTCGGCCATGCATGGCCGGGAGTTTCAGTTAACTGACCCATAGCTTTTTGTTCCGTCGGAAAATTTACTTTTTTCATTCTTTGTTAGGTACACGCTAGATGTTGTGAGTCAGACAGCGTGTACACGCATGCAGTAATGGGTTAGGGCGCGTGGGCCTTGACACAAGAGGATTTTCAAAGAGTTGTTCATTAGATTTTTGGCAAAGAAGGGATATGAGTTGGCCTGATGCCAGGTAAGCATGTGTGGTGCAATTTAGGGTTATAACAGATGCCCCCTAATGTGTGAGGTCAGAAGAGCATCTGATGGCCGAAATACGTTACCAATCTTTACTGATGTGCCGAACGATTGAGCCCAAGGATCAGGAACCAAGAGGTACCATCTGCAAAATAACAAATGTCTCACCGAGGTGGGCATACCCATGCTCGGGATAAAATAGAACCATGGCTACCAATCAAATACACTGTAGATCCATGTCAAATAACTATAAAGAGTAGCCGCGAATAATACACATCGGAGCTACATCTCGAAATCAGAAAGATATACATATAGAGCATCCATCTTCCAGAAGATGATTCAGCCTGATGGATGGACTTCAGAGCTCGAGCAACAACTTCAAAATATTCCAAAACTCATGTAGGAGTGTAATATGAGTGTACGACTGCACTACCCAAAGGTCTTCGACGGCTCGTTGGTCATGGACTTGATAATCTTGATGATCAGACTGAAGGCTTCGGTGATTTCGAACAAAGACTTGATTGGACATTTAGGATGGCCGGGTATGCGGACAAGAGACATATTACAGAGGGGACGACTCAGGATTAGTAACAAACTTCCCTTGGACAGTAGCACTACAAGAGATGAGACTCAGGCAGCATATATGTTAATCATAAGTCTACGAAGCAGGAGGCAATGCAAACTCTCCATATATTTGGTAGAATAACCAAACGGTGGAGGACACAACTCTATATAGCGAGAAAAGCTTCCTAAGGTCGTACTACATCCCATAGTCTGATGATCAAACGGACAGATGTGCTTTATCCAAGGGTGACTCATTATGCTGCCAATAAAGAAAATACTTTTCCCATCCTCTTTTTGGGGTATATTTGATTTTTTTTGTTCTTTTCGATAATCTTGGAAAAAGAATAAAGGAATATTACGTTACAATGGAGGAACGAGTACTGCAAACATACAAGCTCAAGGCACAAGGACAAGACTGATGTTGTGGTAAAATGATACTCGGGAAAAATCCTCTGGCGGCCAAAGGTGTTAAGATGCAGAAGCAAACTGTCACAAGGCTAGTGGATAAGGTATGCAAATGCGGTTGATAGAACACACAATGGTAATGTCCTTCGATGTAAGTTTAACGAGCCCAGAGAAGGTAAGCTCAGTGGTTTTTCATATTTAGAGAGTATGAAAAAGCATAAAAGGAGACTCCGCTGGGGAACCTTTTTCAACAATAGTCTAGTCGGTTCGAAAAAGGGGTAAACTAGCACCGAGTGTGACAAGGACAAGATCACTCAACCATTTTTTCACTTTTAAGGAGTTTGAAAAAATCTTAACTATGGACTCCGTCAGGAATATTCTTCTGGACCAATTTAACGAGTGTGAAAGAATAAGGTCACTCGACAATCTTTTCAATTTTAGGGAGTCTGAAAAGAGCTTAACTATGGACTCCATGGGGGTTTCTTTTTCGTAATTTTAGTCCCTCAGGCCCAAAAAAGGGATAAAATCATACCTTAGAGTACTCGTCTAAAGAACGGAAGTTCTATAGAGTATACCTTTGTTCGTACAGTTGATCGTCTGGACCGAAAAAGGGGTAAACTACTGCCAGATAGACGTGACTTCAAATTTCAGTTTTAACGAGCGTGAAAGTGTCACATACCCATTACCAAATCAAAATTTTTCGTTGTTTTCTGCAGATTCAGAGCCCCAAAATATCTATGGAGGCCTACCGTAAGCTAGCTCTTTCTCGGTCGGCTCCCATGTGATCGTAGGTCATGATCACAGGTCAAATAATCATGGTGCCTCTTGATATTTCATGACTCGACGCCACAGGAATGTCGAATCATTCGAATCTGCAACCGCCGAATCCCAACAGGGCTAGTGAATGGCCAATGGGAACAGATCCCAACAGGGCTAGAGAACCGCCAATGAGAACGGGCCCCGTCGCGCGGTTAAGTGGAGTACAGGTCACAGAGAGGGAAACACGACATGGTAGTCGACGTGATAGGAGGGGGCCCCACTTTACACACCATACCATTCTGACCCCCCCCCCCCATTAAAGGCAGAATGGCAAGGGGGGTCCGAAATCCAATTGAGCACCGTTGATCAAGGTGAAATAATCTCGACCGTTCGAGAGTTGCGCATCCAATTCCAGACCCCCCCCAATTAAAGGCAGAACGATAAGGGGGGTCCGGAATGAAGTCTCAGCCGTAGATCTAGGCGGGTGGACTCTGGCCGTCCAGATCTACCCACTACTTACCTTAATCTGCATTCGCGCCCCAGCTTAAAGCCAACCTCTCTTCCTAACATCTGACGGTCATTACAGACCTTGAGATTCCCCAAAGGAATCTCGTTCGTTCATCGGGATTTAACCACATGATAAAATCTCCATATTATAGGTCGGGATTTATCAAGGAAAGAGCTTGACCTCTCGTCAACGGAACTCCCGAATCCTCGATTCCCGATTTCCCGATATGGGTAAACTTTCGACACGTAGCCTCCTTAAGTCGGACGGTCTAGATCTATCCCGGGGTTTCCATAATGGAAAGTCTCGATCTCTCGTCACCAGGACTCCCGATTTCCCAACTCCTGGTTTCCCGAAATGGATAATCTCTTGACACATGGCCTCCGTTATTCGGACGGTCCAGATCTATCCCGGGGTTTTCACAATGGAAAGTCCCGATCTCTTGTCACTAGGACTCCCAATTTCCTGACTCCCGGTTTCTCGATATGGATAATCTCTTGACATGCCTCCATTATTCAGACAATCCAGATCTATCCCGGGGTTTCCACAATGGAAAGTCCCGATCTCTTGTCACCAGGACTCCTGATTTCCCGACTCCCAGTTTCCCGAAATGTATAATCTCTTGACACGTGGCCTCCGTTATTCGGACGGTCCATATCTATTTTGGGGGTTTCGCCCCTATTCACTGGGGTTTTAACCCTCGGGTATCTCCTGACAGATCCAATGGCTGTCGGGTTTTTCAGCCGAGATCTGACGGCTCAGATAGGTTCCTAACTTGTGGGATCTGCCACGACTTCCTGGATGTGGAAAATCAACGGTCCGGATGTTCTCATGGACCTTGGGGATCTACGATCCCGATTTCTTCACTACCCATGAAAACACAGAGAAACCAAGTGGTAAGGCATTTAACACCCTACTTTCTCCTACCAATCTAACAACCATGTGTGACTGCAGATTTCCCGACGGGATCTCGTCCGTCGATCAATACCTGTCAGGGTTAAGGTACTCAACACTCCATCTTCTTCTTCCGATCTGACGGTCGTGAGCGACCACAGATCTCCCGACGGAATCTCGTCCATCGATTTGATAATTATCAGGTATTTCTTAAGGCCTTGTGCCTTCACGTCCTCCTTCCAGGTTCTTGATGGCTTTTCCAAGAAGGGTATCTCTATGGGGAGGTTCACCCAGGGTACTATCTGAGGAAGATAAGGGTATCTTTCTCTCAAGGACTAGACATGAAGTCTGAATTAGATCAGTATACATATAAACAATGATTTAAGAGAACATAAGCCATACGTAGTCTTTCCATCTAAACATACAACTATCAGTACTGATCAAGACACCATACATACATCCTTATAATGAAATCATTCACAGTTTCACAGCTTATGATCATAAATGTCAGAATACATATATTTCAAGATGCCAAAGGCAAAACACTTATCAGAAAGTAACACCAAGGGTTATGCAACTACTGAGAGGGGTGCTCGTTTCCACCCAACCGTAGGCTCAGTGACTCCCAACGGATTTACCACTGGCCACCCCCGAGCTGAGACCACGATGTTGTGAGACTGCGTCTCTGTCTGCCAGTGACCAGAAGTGAAGGTTACTCTCCTTCCTCTCTGCTATCACTCACTCTGCATATC